>CAUYQV010108974.1:0-27724 GCA_963574575.1 Galagoides demidoff
CATTGTAGTACACTATACACTTGATAACTGAACCCAGAGGCACATGCGTGATCAGCTGGTTCCTCATCATTGGCAGAGGGGGACTGAAGTGAATCTTCATTACCAGAGTAGGAGGAACAGCACAAATCACATATTTAGCCTCAAAGTTCTCATGGTTCAGGGTCTTTGCAAGGACATTTTCTCCTGTCTGGTCAATGTAGATCACAGGCCTTTCCAGCTTCACTCTGTCTCCAAGAAGGTCCATTATCCGCTCGCTTACTTGACCAGATCCACCCACAAATTTCCTCTCCTAGAGTGCAGGTTCGGTGAGATCCCTGACCAGGGAGAAATCCACCCGGATTTTTTAATATTTTTTTTTGAGACAGAGTCTCACTATGTTGCCCTTGGTAGAGTGCTGTGGCATCACAGCTCACAGCAACCTCAAACTCTTGGGCTTAAGCAATTCTCTTGCCTCAGCCTCCCAAGTAGCTGGGACTACAGGTGCCCATCACAACGCCTGCTATTTATGGAGGATTTTTGCATCCACATTCATAAGGGATATTGGTCTGTTGCTTTCTTTTTTTGTTGTGTCCTTTCCTGGCTTTGGTATCAAGGTGATACTGGCTTCATAAAATGAGTTAGGGAGGATTCCCTCCTTCTTAGTGTTATGAAATAATTTCTGAAGTACGGATATCAACTTTTCTATGTAGTTCTGATATAATTTAGTTGTGAATCTATCTGCTCTGGGGCTTTGTTTGGTTGGAAGATTTTTTTATTGCTGTTTCAATCTCTTTGCTTGTAATATTCAGGAGTTCTAGTCTTCCTGTTTGAGTCTCAGGAGGTTATGTATGCATTATCTCTTGTTTGATGTCACCTGGGAGGTTTCTGGACAGAGGGAATTTCCATACCCGAGTATAGCACTAGAGGTAGGCCTAAGAGGTATGTCCACTACCTTTTTACTCATTAGAGGTAGTATAATCTGCACATCTGAAATAACTTTTCCAATCAATGTTGCATCACCATGTGACTTCTCAGTAAAAATTAGAGATAACCAAATTTCTACCTATTCGTGTCACCACCAATGCAAAAACAGAGCTCCAACAATGACACCACAGTTCACTTCCTGGCTGCTGGTGGTATCTGGGTATCAGAAGTGTTAGACTGTGAAAAACTGTATGTCTTAGAATAGACAATACAGTACAATCAGCAGACAGCCAGTAGAATGTAGCTGGAAGAACATCGCTAAACAGGCCAACAGAAATATTCAGAGATAGCTTTTTGGGGTCACTAATAAATGGCTATTTGAACAAAGTCTTAGATGGATGTATCACATTGTGTTTCTCCTCATTTGGCCAGAGTCAGGGCAGTTGTGTCCCCAGGTTTCCAGGTTTACACAATTGTAGACATCACAAAGAAGGGAAGTGAGTGGTCCAGATACAAAAACACACTGAGACCCGTGACCAGCCTGTGTCGGCCTGATGCACCACAGGAGAGGTAAGCTCATCACACCTTCATCCTTCTGCTGAGCCACTGGGCCCTAGGCTGGGAAGATAGGCTTACTGACTCCAGAGCATAATGGTCCCCCAACCCCCACTCCTGGCTCAGCACAGACAGGCAGCCTCATGTTCTCCAGACACAGAGATGCTGATAGGATGTGAACAGTCAAAAGCAGAGAAGCAGCCAGTCTAGGCTACACCACAGGTTCCTTTGAGAAATACAGAGGGCCCTCCCCCTCCCAGAGCTAAGGTGAATTGCAGGGTAATTTGAGGCCTGCCGCCAGACTGGTATGCAGGGACATTCCTCCACAGGCTCCCATGACTGACTCTGCAGTGCTGGAGGAGAGCCATAAATATTTGCCCAGTTGCATATTTTAGGCTTGTGAAAATCAGAACTAAGAAATAAGCTCTTTATTCTGTTTCCAAAAACGTTGCTTGAACTCTGACCTCTGGTGTTCTGCCCCCCACCTCTGCTTGATTTACAGTCTGTTCTCTATTATTTCACTTCACATCATTGTATGGACTTTGCTAGAAATTCAGCAAGCCTGAACCAACCACCAATCAGTGTATTGTCCTGAGCTTATCTTGTTGTTTATCTTGTTGCTCAGGACAATACACTGAGGACAACTGGTTCTGAGAATCTGTCTGAGGCCACTCCTGGCCCCGTGTGGGTGCTCCTTCTCTAAAAGAGGAAAGCCAGGACTTCAGAAGCGTGTCTAGTGTCTTGGAGTCACCAGACATATCCCTAAATGGGGTCTTGTTCATGTAGCTGGATCTTCTGTGCTAGTTCCCCAGTGACATTGGCAGCTACCTTGCCTGACCGTCTTTCTAGACTAGCCCTCTTCCCAGCCTGCCACTCCCTAAAAAGGGAGCATTTGGAAATTCTTGATTAGGTATGCATCTCTGTGTCTAAGGGCAACCAAGTTACTGGTACTTTCCATACTGTTCCAACCAGCTGTTTCCAATCGGTCACAGCTGGGTGAGCAATTCCTTGTACCCTGGACATGCACCACAGCCTATGCTATTTAGACCTTGGACTCTGCTTGTTTAATCAATGCAGAAATGCAGGGATGACCATGGGCTAGACTATTTAGGTGGCATGAGCATAAATAGGGCCTCAGGAGGAAACTGAGTCTTTGGGGAAAGCAGAGAGGGCACACCTGCACGGAGTAGCCCTCCCCAGCCAGCCAGGGAGGCATATGCCGTCTTTCACTTGTATAGTTGCACCTGTACTCCCTAGTCACTTCTGCACAGGTCAGAGATTCCCATCCTGAGACCTGCAAGTGTCATTCTGAATCACAAGAACTTGGGTAATGAAACAGAAAACATCTTTATTTTCACTAATGTGTAACTACTATTTAGCTTTTCCTTCCACTATGAATATAGCTAACAAACCACAGTAGTATCAGCACTACCTTTGTAACCTTGTCAGTGGAAGAAATCTCAGTTGTTTTCATATCACTTTGAATTAGTGTTTATGCTCATGACTATTTCAGAATTACAGTCATCATCAGACCACTGTCAGGGATTATTCACTGCATTGATAAAAAAGTACCTATATGGGCAGCACTTCTGACTCAGTGAGTAGGGCGCTAGCCCCATATACCGAGGGTGGCGGGTTCAAACCCAGCCCCAGCCAAACTGCAACAAAAAAAATAGCCAGGTGTTGTGGCAGGCACCTGTAGCCCCAGCTACTCAGGGAGCTGAGGCAAGAGAATCGCCTAAGCCCAAGAGCTGGAGGTTGCTGTGAGCTGTGACATCACAGTGCTCTACTGCAGGCGACAAAGTGAGACTCTGTCTCTAAAAAAAAAGAAAAGAAAAAAGTACCTATATTATGACATCACAAACATATTTTTAATACTTTGATAATGATTTTCAATAAATGTATTTTCTTTTTTTAATTTATTTAAATTTTTTTTTAATGAGGTCTTGTTCTGGTTCCCAGGCTGGACTGCAGCAACATGATTATTGCTCACTGTAGTCTCCAACTCCTGGGCTCAAGTGATCCTCCTGTGTCAGCATCCCAGGTAACTGGGACTACAGACATACATCACCATATTTGGCTAATTTTTTTTTTTCGTAAGGATGGGGGTCTCAATATGTTGTGCAGGCTAGTCTAGAACTCCTGGCCTTGGGCAGTTGTCTCATTTTAGCCTCCCAATGTGCTGGGATTATAGCTGCAAGCCACTGTGCCTTGCCTGGAATTTCTCTATAATCCCCTATGTTTTGTTTTAAGCATCATTCTGAGGAGTCCTGCAGAAACCACTGTCAGAGTCTCACTCACATTCCAGTCCCCACCATCCAGCCTCACCTTCTAAGTGGAGAAATACACCCTGCAGGGCCATCGCAGGCCTCTCACCCTGTGAGCTTGAAAGGCCACAGTGCCTGGGAACTAAAGCATCCACCCCAGGAACCCCAGCCAAGGATCTGTCAGTGGGCTTCACACCTTTCCCAGAGTTCCTTCCCAGGACTCAGCTCCATCCTTCCAACTCCCTTGGCTGCCTTCTGATCCCCATTTTACTCTCCACCTCTGCTGTAGCTCCCTGTACCTCCCAAATAAACTACCTGTTCTCAATTTTTTTGACTCCAGATCCACTTATGAGAAAAATTTTGACTTAGTGTGTGGGCTTCACCAGGCTGCAAGGAGTTGTGGTCTCAGATAGATCAAAGACCCAAGCTAGAAATCCCATCTCCCTGGTAGTTAGCCTAAAATCTTACCTTTCTCCAGAGGACTCCAAGGGGGCATTGCTTGAACTAGAGTGGAGAGATACTCAGAGATTCTTAAGTTCTCTGTAAGAAATTTCAAGATTTATGTTATTGAAATGATAATCTTTGAGAAAAGTGTATCATATACGTGTTTTGAATGATTTTCATAACTCCTTATAACCTGGTGCCATTAAGTGGCTTTTGAGTCATGTTTACATTTACAGTTGAGTTGTCACCAAGCAATATTCCTTTACCTATCACAAGAAAAGGACAGATACAATGTGCAAATGATGCATTCTGGCCAAGAAAAGAACAAGTAAAACTCATAGCAGGTGTGGAGAAGCTCTAATAGAAAAAAAAAAATATATATATATCCATAGACAATTGCGTCATTCCATGATGCATCATAGTTCAGGTATTTAGACTCAAAACACACAGCTCTGGTGTAGCTGCCTGGACCACAGTTACATCTAGAGTTATGACTGAGTTGAAGTAAATATATCATCCAGCAAATAAACATAAAAATTTCTCAGGTCCCCTACCTTTTGTGCTTCACATCTTTCCCAGAGTTTCTCCCCAGGATTTGGCTCTATCCTCTTAACACCCCCAGCTACTTTCTCAGCTCCATTTTGCTTTCCACCTCTGCTGTTGTCCCTGTACCTTTCAACAACCTGTTCTCTACTTTTTTTTTTTTTTTTGAGATGGAGTCTCATTATTTCACCCTTGGGAGAGTGCCGTGGCATCACAGCTCACAGAAACCTCAAACTCTTGGGCTTAAGCGATTCTCTTGCCTCAGCCTCCCAAGTAGCTGGGACTACAGGTACCCACCACAACACCCGGCTATTTTTTGGTTGTAGTTGTCATCAATGCTGTTTGGCAGTCCTAGGCCAGGTTTGAACCCGCCAGCTCCTGTGTATGTGGCTGGCACCCTAACCGCTGAGCTACAGGCAGTGAGCTTGTTCTCAATTTTTTTTTATCTCCAGCTCCATTAATGGAAAAATGCAGAGTTGGTGTGCATTTAAAGTTTATTAATTCATTGTTCATTTAAAGTTTACTCTTTTAGTTTTGTTTCTATTGAATTCACACATTTTGTTTGGCTTCATAAGAACTATAAGCATAAGATATTCTACCAAATTGTTACATATTTGTTCAAGTTATTATTACTGTTTAACAAATTGCCCAACACTTGGTGGCTCAGAACAATTTTTTTTTTTTTCCCTGCAGTTTTTGGCCTGGGCTGTGTTTGAACCTGCCACCTCCGGTATAGGGGGCTGGTGCCCTCCTCCTTTGAGCCACAGGCGCCGCCCAGAATAATCATTTTCTTATTTTATTCTTGACCCTGTGGAAAGGCTTAGCTAGTCAGTTTTCATGTGGGGGCTGGAGCCATCTGAAGACTCCAATAAGTCAGCCATCTAAAGTAGCTCATTTGCAAGGCTGGCTATTGGCTGGGAGTTGAGTTGAGGCTGTAGGAACACCTGCAGATCACTGCCCAGCATGGCGAGCTCCAGATGGTCATTTAGACTATGGCAGCTGGTTTCCCCAGAGCAAGCATCCTCAGAGACCAGAGTGGCAGCTACATAGCCATTTCTGATCCTGCATCAAAGTAGACAGCATCATTTCTACCACACTCTACTGGTCAAAGTAGTCTCAAGTGTGCCTAAATTCAAAGGAGGAGACATAGGTTCCACCTCTTTAGGGGACAAACACCATGAATTTGAGAGTTGTGTTTGTACATATAAAGCTATAATACTTAACATTATAATAAACAAAATTAAAGTCAACAATGAGAACCCTTAAAGGAAATCTTTACATTACTCAAATTTGGAAACAGAGACTGGAACCACAGGCAATAGACAGGAATCCTAAAGTCTTTCAAAAGCTTGGATCTTCTAGCATGCCATCAAGCTGAAGACCAATGAACTGACCAATTCTCTAAAAAGCTCCTGTTGATCCTCTTAAACCTAAAAGTGTGGAACAGAAAGTAGTTGAGCAAAAACAACCTGCAAGAGAAGAGAAAAAAATGACAAATCAATTGTTTGATTCCTTATTCTAAAAATGGAGATGTTTAAGAGGACGCCACTCCAACATTTAACTCCAATTTATAGTTTTTATGAAGCTCTACAGCTTATTAACTATTTTCATGTAACTTATTTCATCTGAGTGTATTTCATGTATGACTAAATGTACCACTAAAAATAGAAGCCATGGGTTAAAAAGTACATGAAAACCTCTTGACAGAATTTTTTTCCCCCAAATATACAAGAAAATGAGAAGGGAAGAAATTAACCTGAAAAAAGAAAAAAGGAAAAAAAAGAAAGAAAGAAAACTTATCAACCTGGCAACCAAGAAAATGAAAAAAATGTACATAATTAAAGGCACCAAAACTTACTTGAAAATCAGAGGTCAAGGAGGAGACTAGGCTTTAGAGTATGGCCTAGACCAGAGGTTGAAAAACTTTTTTTTTTTTTTTTTTTTTTGAGACAGAGTCTCACTTTGTCGCCCTCGGTAGAGTGCCATGGAATCACAGCTGATAGCAACCTCAAACTCTTGGGCTTAAGTGATTCTCTTGCCTCAGCCTCCTGAGTAGCTGGGACTACAGGTGCCTGCCATAATGCCCAGCTATTTTTTGTTGCAGTTGCCACTACTATTTTTAGCTGGCTGGGGCAGGGTTCGAACCCGCCACCCTCCATGTGTGGGGCCGGCGCCCTACCCACTGATCCATAGGTACCGCCCTGAAAAACTTTTTTTATAAAGGGGCAGATAATAAATACTTTAGTCTTTTCAGACCAAATAGAAACTCAAAGATCTTATCTTGGTACCCATATAACAAGAAAGAAAACAAATTTTCACAAATATTTTATTGACTAAATTAAAATATAATAATAATAATTGAATAAAAAATTATAATAGAGGAATACTAATAAGAAGAATGAAATTCTTTGGGGGGGAATAAAATTTGCCTTAACTATGGTTCAAAGTTAGTGTCTTCTATCATCAAATCAATTGTAAATGTTCACCTTGTAAAAACCACTCTTAGCCATACACGTTACTCACCTGTAGGCCATCATTTGCTGACTTCTGGTCACAGAAATGCTCCTAACTTTGCTCTGCCCTGGAAGTGTTTCAGGTAAGTTAAAAATATTGCAAATTTTTATTTGTAGACATCATTGCCTACACACATACACACACAAAAAAACAACAACAAGGAAACAAACAAACAAACAAAAAGACTCCTAGGCTAATATGTGAGTTCAGTAAGCTCTCATGATGCAAAATTAACACAAAACTCAGTTGCATTTCTATACACTGACAACATACAGACAGAAACCGAAATAAAAGCACAATACAATTTACAATTGCTTCAAAGAAAATAAAGTACTGAAGTATACATTCTTTTTTCCCACTTATTTTTATTTGTATATATTTACATGGTACAAGTGCAATTTGGCTGCATTGATACCTTGCAGTGTGGTGAAGTCTGGGCTTTCAGTGGGTTCATCACTGGAGCAGCACGCACTGTACCCACCAAGCAACCCCCCATCATCCGCCCCCCCTTAGATGTAAATTTATCAAAGTATGTATAGTATCTGTGTGATAAAAATTATACAGTGGTGATAAAACGAATAACTAAGACCTTAAACCCTTGGAGGGACATCCTGTTCATGGATTAGAAGAGCAACATAATAAAAATATTAATTCTTTCTTAAATGTTTCATACAGTTTATGCAGTTCCTATCAAAATCACAGCAAGCTTCTTTGTAGACATACAAGATCTGACAATTGAGTTTCTGAACTCATCTTAGAAAAAGTGCTTTGAAGGGTGGACTAAACTCCAGTGCAGTTTCCCAAGGACAGTACTTGAAAGGTGACCATAGTGATGTTCAGCAATGAGGTATGTAGCACTTTTCCTAGGATGACTTTGCAAACTTAATTGTCCAATCTGGTAGAAAGGCTTATTCCATTCCCTTATATGAGAAGGGAGAGACTCTAGAAAAGCCAAAACAATTTTGAAATGTAAGAATAAAGTAAATAGAAAGAATCACTGTTCTCAATGTTAAGGTTTACTATACAGTTGCATTAATCAAGACAGTGTGGTATTGGTAAAAAGACAGACATATAGATCAAGGAAACAGCACAGAGAGCCCAGAAAGAGACCTAGTTACTTAGGCCAAAAAGATGACCTAGTTACAGACAAAAGAACAAAAGTAATTCAACAGAGAAAAGGCAGGCTTATCAATAAATGGTGCTGGATGGCTCGGCGCCTGTAGCTCAGTGGGTAGGGCATACATACTGAGGCTGGTGGTCCAGCTAACAACAATGACAACTGCAACAAAGAATAGCCGGGTGTTGTGGTGGGCACCTGTAGTCCCAGCTGCTTGGGAGGCTGAGGCAAGAGAATCACTTAAGCCCGAGAGTTTGAGGTTGCTGTGAGCTGTGATGCTACAGCACCCTACCGAGGGCAACACAGGGAGACTCTCTCTCAATCAATCAATCAATCAATCAATCAATCAATAAATAAAAGCACAAAATAAATGGTGCTGGAGCAACTGGACTTCCACGGACAAGATGAAGGAAGTGGGGGAAGAAGAAGAGGGAGAGAAAGAGAAGAGGTAGACAGAGGAGGAAACATAAGAATAAAAAATAAACCACAACTTAAACTCTACACTTTATATAAAAATTGACTCAAAGAGGATCACGGACTGAAATGTAAAAATGCAAAACTATAGAACATTGAAGAAAATCTTTGGGACCTAGAATAAGGTGTAGAATTCCTAGAATGAGCACCAAAAGCATGATCCATATAGGAAAATGTTATCTATTTTACCTCATCAAAATTAAAAACTTTTTCTCTGTGAAAACCCTGTTAAAAGAATGAAAAACAAACTACATACTGGTAGGAAATATATGCAAATCACACATCTGACAAAGGTCTTATATCTAGATGATATTTAAAAACCTCAAAACTCAACAATATAAAGTTTTAAAATTTTTCATTTAGAAGATGATCAAAAGCATGCACAGACATTTCACCAAAGAAGATATACAGATGGAAAATAGCATGTGAAAAGATGAACATCATTCACTATTAAAGAAATCCAAATTCAAACTACAGGGAGGTTTTATTACTAACTTACCAAAATGGTTAAAATGAAAAACAGTGATGGTGCCAAATGTTGGCAAGGATGTGAGGAAATTGGATCACTCGTACGTTGCTGGCAATAGTAAAATGGCACAAGCACCCTGGAAAACTATTTGGCAATTTTCTATAAAATTAAACATGCATGTATCATGTAAGTCAGTATTGTACTCCTGAGCATTTATTCCAGAGAAATGTAGACCTATTTTTACACAGGAACTTGAAAACAAATATTCATAGCAACTTTATTGATAATAACCAAAACCTAGATATTACCCAAATGTGCTTCAAAACCAGAATGGTTAGGCCAGGCATAATAACTCATGTCTGAGATCTAAGCATTTTGGGAAGCCAAAGAGGGAGGATCACTTGAGGCCAGGAGTTAGAGACCAACCTGGGCAACATAGTGAGACTCTCTACAAAAATTTAGAACTTAGCTGGGAATAGTGGTGCATTCCTGTAGTCCCAGCTACTCTGGAGTCTGAGGTGGGAAGATTGCTTGAGCCTGGGAGTCAAACTGTACTAATCTGTACTATAGAATACCAATCAATAATAAAAATAAACAAATTATTGATGCACACACCACTCAGGTAAATTTGAAATGCATTATGCTGAGTGAAAAGGATGCACACTGCATGGTTCCATATATGCAACAGTCATGGCATAAATAACTCTAAAGGGAGAGAACACGGCTCGGTGCCTATGGCTCAAGTGGCTAAGGCACCAGCCACGTACACCCAAGGTGGCAGGTTTGAATCCAGCCCGGGCTGCCAAACAACAATAACAGCTGCAACCAAAAAATAGTTAGGCATTGTGGCAGGCGCCTGTAGTCCCAGCTACTTGGGAGGCTGAGGCAGGAGACTCGCTTGAGCCCAGGAGTTGGAGGTTGCTGTGAGCTCTGATGCACAGCACTCTACCCAGGGGGACAGCTGGAGGCTCCTGTCTCAAAATACAATAAAATAAAGGGAGAGAAGTGATTGGTTGCTAGGAAGGAGTCAGATGAGGGGACCCTGAATTGATGGTACAGTTGAGAATCTTTTTTTTTTTTTTGAGACAGAGTCTCACTTTTTTGCACTTAGTAGAGTACTGTGGCATCATAGCTCACAGCAACTTCAAACTCTTGGGCTCAAGTGATTCTTTTGCCCCAGCCTCCCGAGTAGCTGGGATTACAGGTGCCCGCCACAACACCAGGCTATTGTTTAGAGACAAGGTCTCACTCTGTCTCAGGCTGTTCTCGAACCCAGGAGCTCAAGCAATCCACTTGCCTTGGCCTCCCAAGTGTTAGGATTACGGGCGTGAGCCACCACGCCCAGCCCCACAGTTGAGAATCTTGATTGGGGGTGGAGTTATGCAAGGCTACATGACAGAATTGCATAAAGCTATGCACATAAAAATTGAATATAAAGGTGTAGCTGACGAAGTCTGATAAACCCTGTAGATTGTGCCAATGTAAAAAAACTACTGTGAATTTTTGAATCTAGAGCAAATTGTTGCTCAGTGGTTTTTCTTATCTTTCTTCCTTGTACTTGAGGACTGTTAGAAACACCTGTCAGGAAGAGGAGGCACACAAATGAAGGCTATATACTACACCGGGGGAATTTAACGTAAGAAGAAATGTATTGTTGATCTCTGCCGCTGGTTCCTGATAAAAAGCTCCCAAATGTCTCAGAATTTCTGGGGTTATAGGAGCATCTTTTGTTCCAATGAGGCTACTCTGGGAATGGGGGTTGTTCCTGAGAAAAACCAAGCCATGATCAGAAGCTGGGAACATCCAAGCCCCACCTTCCATCCTACCTGGAGGAGAAAAATGCTGGAGAAGGAGTTGATAATCAATCATGCCTGCATAATGAAGTCTCCATAAAAAACCCAAACTACAGGATTCAAGATCTTCCAGGTTGGTGAACACAGAGTTACATGGCAGGAGGGTGGACACACCCCAACTCCACGGGAACAGAAGCTCCTGCACTCAGGACCCTTCCCTCTTAATGTGTCTGTTATCTGTATCTTTTGTAAAAGTGGTAAACATAAGTCCTTCCCTAAATTTTTCTAGCCATTATAGCAAATTATTGGAGAAACTCCTGAGTTATAGCTCATTGGTCAAATATCGGTTACTACTTGGGACTTGATAGTAGCATCTAAGGTGGGGCATCTTGCGGAACTGAAGCCTTAATTTGTGGGATCTGATGCATACTCCAAGTAGTTAGTGTCGAAATTGTGTGTTAGTGTCAGCATTATTTACTGTCCAGAAAGTTGGAGAATTAATTGGTATGAGAAGCCTATCCACTCAGTTGGTGTCAGAAGTGTATAGAAAAATTTTTCCTTTCAGTGTTTTCCTTTAAGGAATCATGCAAAGACCTAGGGTGGTGGCTCTCCAACTTGACTGCACACCAAAATCAGCTGGGATCTGCAGAAAGTACTAGCGTTTGATTCCACCTTCAAACATTCCCATTTAATTGGTACCATGAAGACATTATGGCTTTGAAAGTTTGGCAGGTGATTTTAATGTGCAGCAAAATTTGAGAACCGGTGCCCTAGGATATTCCTCCTCAGTCCTGCTGGGATTAGAGCATACACCAGATTAAATGGAATAAACCTTTGCACTGCACACACTCTGGAAAAGTGGTTAACATGATGTACCCTGTTCTCAAACAGTAACAGGCAAAGGAGGAGAGGGATAAATCAGAATCAAATTAGACAGCAAAAAAGATGTCCACATTGTAAGAGAACAAGTAGAAAAGTCTCCTTCCAAACATGTGGCAACAATGTAGTCCTTTACAGTCACAGAGTAAAAACATAAGTAAAGAAAAATAATTCAGGGGAAGTAGTCGACGCCTGTAATTTTAGCACTCTAGGAGGCCAAGGCAAGAAGATTGCTTACGCTCTTGAGTTCAAGACCAGCCTGAGCAAAAACAAGACCCCCATCTCTACTAAAACTGAAAAACTGAGGCAAGAGGATTGCTTGAGCCCGAGAGTTTGAGGTTGCTGTGAGCTATAATGCCACAGCACTCTACCCAGGGTGTGAGCTATAATGCCACAGCACTCTACCCAGGGCAGCAGAGTAAAACTGTATCTCAAAAAAAAAAAAAAAAAGGAAAAAGAATTCAAAAGACACCCAGAGGACACAGCAGAAGAAAAGATAACTCAAGGACAGAAGAAAATTCCACAATTCCACTTGCTTTATGCTCTTCAGAAAAAAACTCAAGGCTCAGCACCTATGGCTTGGCAGCTAGGGCACCGGCCACATACACTGGAGCTGTTTCAAACCTGGCTAGGGCCTGCCAAACAACAATGACAACTACAACAAAAAAATAGCCAGGCATTATGGTGGGCATCTGTAATCCCAGCTACAAGGGAGGCTGAGGCAAGAGAATAACTTAAGCTCCAAAATTTGAGGTTGGTGTGAACTGTGATGCCATGGCACTCTATCGAGGGCAACATAGTGAGACTCTGTCTCAAAAACAAGAAAAAAAGAAAGAAACTCAATAAAAAACAACTGATCAAAACTCGAAGAAATGATGTTTTTTGTTTTTTTGTTTTTTTGGGGTTTTTGAGACAGAGTTACACTATGTCGCCCTTGGTAGAGTGCTGTGTTGTCACAGCTCACAGCAACCTCCACTTGGGCTTAAGCGATTCTCTTGCCTCAGCCTCCCAAGTAGCTGGGAATACAGGTTCCCTCTACATTGCCCAGGTATTTTTTATTGAAGTTGCCGTTGTTTTAGCTGGTCTGGACTGGGTTCGAACCCGCCAGCCTCGGTAAATGTGGCTGGCCCCATAACCACTGTGCTACAGGCACCGAGCCCTAAATGATGTTTTTTTTATCAAAACAAAAAGAAATTTAAACATAAGGGAAAAGATTAAGAACAAAAGAAGCATTATTGCGGAACTAATTTTAGTTAAAACAGGGCAGCACCTGTGGCTCAAAGGAGTAGGGCGCCAGCCCCAAATGATTGAATGCAGATTGCTTAAAAAAAAAAAAATTGAAGCATTTCAGCTTGGTGCTTGTAGCTCAGCAGCTAGGGAGCCAGCCGTGTACACCAGAGCTGGCAGATTCAAATCCAGCCCGGGCCTGCCAAACAACAATGACAACTACAACAAAAAAATAGCCAGAGGTTGTGGCGGTTCCCTGTAGTCCCAGCTACTTTGGAGGCTGAGGCAAGAGAATCACTTAAGCCCAAGAGTTTGAGGTTACTGTGAGCTATGATGCCATGGCACTCTACCCAGGGGGACAGCTTGAGACTCGGTCTCAAAAAAAAATTTTTTTTGAAGCATTTAGAAGAGAGTAATAATTATGGAAGAGAAACAGAGATAATCCAACAAAGAAAAACTATGTCTTTGAAGTTGAGACTTCAAAATAAATGTAACAGAAGATGAAACCAAACTTATAATACAAAAAAAAAAAAAATCCCTTAAATAAAGAGAAGCCCTAAATCTAGATCAGAAAACATTCATGTAAACCAGTTTTATATATGTTGTGCAACAATGAGATATACCTTAGGTAAACTACTATACTTCAAAATACAAAAAGTATTTTTTTCTAATACCCAAGAAAAGATACCACATCATCTGCAAGGAGCATGATCTTCCTTCTCTGTAACAACTTTCAGGGATAACAGTCAATGGAGCAGTGTCTACAGATTCTGTGGGAAAGAATGTGCCACCCAAGAACAAGATACCCAGCCAGGAAGTCATTCCAGAGCAATAGCAACAGTTGGATATTCCCCAGGAACGTATCATTCGTGAAGCCCCGAGTCATTAAGAGCACTGCTTGGCAACTAATCTGGCCAATTCAGAGTTGGACCCCATGAAGGGGGATGTATGGAAATAACCCTAAACAACTTTGGAAATCATGATTCAGAATGTTCTCTGGGTGCTAGCACCCAGTACTCTGAGTGAGGAGGAGGAGTCTGGAGGCCTCTAGAGAAAAGTGTTTCCAGAAGAGGAGGGTCTCAACTGCCTAGTGCACAGATGAGTGAAGATGAGCGCGTTGGACTGGCCGCTGTCAGCTTAGAACATGACAGTTATTGTAAGAAGGGCCTGCGGTGGGGAATGGGGGTGGGAGGTCATGCCTGATTGGAAAGAGTTAAGGAGAGAAAGTCAAGAGGGGAAATTATTTCATGGTATTTTTCTGTAACAAAGAGCAAAACTATTGTGCAGCAGCTGAGAGGGATATTTTTGTTATAGGAGTAAAGATGAGGGGGAAAGAGATGATGCAGGGGAAAGAAAGGATTTCGAGGAGAAGGTGCTGAATGGGATGAGGGGCTTGGATCCAGCCATACATCAAGGGGTCAACACTGGGTGAGAGTTCAGAAGTTTCCAGAAGAGTAACCTGGGGGCAGGCAGGGTGGCGGGCACAGAAGCAGAGGGATGTCAGTAGGGGGAGGACACACCCAGAGTTCTCATCTGATGCTTCAGTTAGATCACGACCTAGAAAGTGAGGTCTCAGAGTAAAAATGAAGAAATCAGGATCACAGAGAGCGTTAGGGCTGCTGGAGTTTCCTGGTGGAGAGCTTCATGAGCCCAGCCAGCCAGGTCATGTGTTTCCCCAGCTGGGGTTAGGCAGATGACAGCAGGTTAGCTAGGGTGGGAATTTTGCTAGGCAAGGATAACAAATGAGTCAAGGGCAGCGTCTTAGGAGAGTGTCTGTCTGCCTCTGTATTTTGGAAATACATGACTTATCTGGTGTCACAGTTCACAACTGCAGGAGAGTTTGCCTCAGGATATTTAAGATGAGTTTAGATTTTGGAGTTGGTATTCAGACAAGTTAAGACTTTGGGGCTCTATGTTGGTAGCTCAAGTGGCTAAGGCGCCAGTCACATACACCAGAGCTGGCAGGTTCGAATCCAGCCCAGGCTTGCCACACAACAATGACAACTACCACCAAACAATAGCCAGGTGTTGTGGTGGGCACCAGTAGTCCCAGCTACTTGGGAGGCTGAAGCAAGGGAATCACTTAAGCCCAGGAGTTGGCGGTTGCTGTGAGCTATGATGGTACTGCACTCTATCCAGGGTGACAGTTTGAGGCTGTCTCAAAATAAATAAATAAATGAATGAATGAATAAGACTTTGGGGACTGTTGGCATGGATTGAATGGGTTTTGCATGTGAGAAGGATATGAACTGAGGAGGCAGGAGTGAAATATTATAGACCAAATGTTTGTGCCCTTTCAAAATTCATATGTTGAAACCCTACTCCTTAATATTGTACTATTAAGAGGTGAAGACTTAGGGTGGTAGTTAGGATCAGATGAGTTCATGAGGGTGGGGCCTTCACAAATGGGATTAGAGCCCTTATACACATAAAAAAGACCCCAGAGAGCTCTTTTACCTCTTCCACCATGTAAGGATATAGCAAGAAGACACCATATATAAATGAAGAAGAGGCCCTCACCAGACACCAAATCTGCCAGCACTTTGATCTTGAACTTTCAGTCTCCACAACTGTAAGAAATAAATTTCTGGCTGGTGGTCTGGCAGGCTTGGAGCTATGGCTAAACATCATCCAGATTTGATCTTATGCCACAAGCAGGCTGGTGTTGCCATTGGAAGACTATGTGAAAAATGTGATGGCAAGTGTGTAATCTGTGACTCCTATGTGCGCATATGTGATGAGGGTAACTATGGCTCTTACCAGGGGCTCTGTGTGATCTGTGGGGGCCCTGAGGTCTCCAATGCTTATTATTGTAAGGAATGCACCATCCAGGAGAAGGATAGAGATGGCTGCCCCCAAATTGTGGAGCTCTACTTGGAGTTCTTACTCCTCAACTTGGGGAGCTCTAAGACAGACCTTCTATCAACACAAAAAGTATGGCTTCAAGAAAAGGTGATTGGTCGGTACCCCCTTCCTCCCCACATCAAGCTGCTGCAGCTGCCAAGAAAGACACCCAGTACTATGAGCAGAGAGGGACCAGAGCTCAGAGCATTGCCAGAATTGCCTGCGAGTGTCCCGGCCCCTTGACACCTTCTTTTTCCTTCATCCAGACTTGTTAGGAACGGAAAAGGATTCTCCACAGACCACCCTGGCAGACTATGTAAGGGAAAAATAGGTTGTTTTTTCTTGAATTTGGGAAGCAAGGCTCTGTTCTCCACATGGATATGTTCTCTCTACACCAAGACCTTCTAGAAAAGAATAATATTTCAGTCTACTCTTTGAGGACTTTACTGTAAAGCACACACAGGGGAAAACATGTTCTTGCAGCAGCTCTGATAGCAACTGTACTTGGGGGCCTTCAGTGTGGGGTGGGAGCTCCCAGAATGGTAAATGTGGGCATTTAGGCCTGTACTGCTTTCATGTTACTTTCCCTCTAAGAATTTGAAACCCCGTCTGTTGCTATTATGTTAATAAAGTTTGGGCTTATTTTCTGATAAAATAAAAAAAGAAAGAAATTTCTGTTATTTTTAAGTATCCAGCCTATGGTATTATGTTGTAGCACACCAGAGGAACCAAAACAGAGAGTAATTAAGACATGGCCATGCTTATAGCATGCTGGGTAAGAAGTTCTTGCTAAGGATAGTGAAAACATGAGATGATGATTAGCAGGACACAGAGTTTATTCGGTCTCTGAGTCTGGGCAGAAGATGAGATGTGGGAGGAAAGATACAGAGGAAAAGATGTGGGAGCTAAGGCTAGGCCACCATGTAAATGCTGGAAACACAGGAATCGGAGAAGGTATGATGCTGGAGAACGTGAGCATGTGCCAGGAATGAGTGAGGACACCCGGGGCCTGGGGACAAGGATAGCCAGGGGATGGCTTCCTTTATCCTACTAGAGCAAGTACTTGTTAAGTACTTGTAACAGAGACCATATGGCCTGTAAAGTCTAAAATGCTTTTTTGGCCTTTTTCAGAAAAAGTTTGTTTACTTTTGTCTTAGATTATTATGAAAAGAATGTTGACTTCCTGGATCCTCAAAAGGGTCTCAGTGCCCTCTGTCACCCAGGATGGTGTGAAGTAGCATCATCATAGTGCACTGCAACCTCAAACTCCTGGGCTCAAGTGATCCTTCTGCCTCAGCCTCCTAAGTAGCTGGGACTACAGGCATATACCATTACACCTGGCTAATTTTTCTAGTTTTAGTAGAAACTGGGTATTGTACTTCCTTAGGCTGGTCTTAAACCCCTGATTTCAAGGGATATTCCTGCCTTGACCTCCCAGAGTACTAGGATTACAGGTGTGAGCCTCTGTGTTCAGCCTACCAGGCCACACCTGGAGAACCACTGGTGTGACTTATGATTTTGGTCATTTCATCAATGCTTGTTGTCCAGTTCCTCCAGCTTAATGATAATTTGTAATGCTTTTTCTTATGTCCCCACTTTGATTCCTGCATCATCAAATATCTGTTGAGTATTGGGGAGACCTGGTGCTTATATGAAGGAGCCCTCAACCCAGAAGGGACAGGCAGCAGGCAGCACAAATACTCTTTGACAGGGATGAGCAGAGGCTTCTGAGGACAGAGCTGGGAGGCGAGTTGACAAGGTAGAGGTAGGAGAGGGGGAAGGTGGCATTCCTGGGAAAGAAAAAAAATCATTGAAACTTTTAAGGATCTGCAGTTTTATGGCTTGGGTGGAGCATAGAATTCCCATTAGCACCTTGATGATTTGTCCTCAGCCAGCATGGGAAGAGCTGGTATGCAGGACTTGGTTGATGACTTCCAATGGGACTGAAGTTACCCCGTCCAGCAGGAACAGCTACAGTTCCTTCCCCCCAGGCACTGGCAGCAACTCCTGGGTGAGCTACTTCCAGGGACGCCTCTTCAGGGGCAATGGAGAGATCCTTCCCTGGGCCTAGAGCCTCTCTCAGATCCTGTTCATCCAAGAATCATGACCAGGATGGATGCAGTGCTCCTCGGGGCCCACTGTACATGGTGGGACCCTCAGATGTGCAGTGCACATGTTATGGACAGTGCTAGAGGAGGGCAATTGCCATGGACTCAGCATTTTGAAGCCTATGAGAATATAATTTTGTCACAATAGAAACCTGGTAATGTTTGATGTGTTCTCTGAATGAGAAGACCCTATTCCAAGAGCTCCAGTGTGCTGAGGAGGAGATGAAAATGACTACATACTCGGGATGGGAGATGACCAGAACTCCTCAGGAAACATTTTGAACAGGTCCTCTTACCAAATGATGTGCTCCATCCTAGAATTTAGGAGCTAAGCCAAGATGTCTAGTTGGGAGTTATGTGACATACTAATCCATGCCTTCAGAGGGATGTGCAGCTTAAAAGGGTGGCTGAATGGAGGGAGGCAAATTAGTGCCTATGTGGTAAAGAAAGGATATCAGATGGGGGGATCTTGTCTGTAGTCTGTTGTGGTCACCACACAAAGATTCAGAGATGGGCTCTGATTAGTGCTGGTCAATTGGCATTAGTGAAGTCTTTGCTATACCAGGAAAAGCTATTGGTGTTTGATGAACAGTTTTGGAAAGAAAAGACATGGCTCCTAAGACAATCACTTATTCTTTGTTGCATCATCATACACGTTTCAAAGATTGACCACTGATTCAAAGACTTATCTACAGTGTCAAGAACAATTTAAGAAGGCTCAGTGCCCATAGCTCAGTGAGTAGGGCACCAGCCACATACACTGAGGCTGGCGGGTTTGAGTCCACCCCAGGCCTGCTAAATGACCATGACAACTACAACAAAAAAATTGCCAGGTGATGTGGCAGACACCTGTAGTCCCAGCTACTTGGGAGGCTGAGGCAAGAGAATCACTTAAGGCCCAGAGTTTGAGGTTGCTGTGAACTGTGACACCATGGCACTCCACCAAGGGCCACATAGTGAGACTCTGTCTCAAAAAAAAGAAAATAAAGAAAGAACAATTTAAGAAAACTTGAAGGCCTTAGAATGAATATAGCCACCCTCCTGCCCATCAATGGCAGAATGAATAAATAAATGGCAGGACACTGCACAATGGAATACTGCATGGCAATGAAAAGGAACCACCGACAACTACACACGACAGCTTGATGGGTCTCCTAGACACAACGTGGAGGGAAAGAAGCCAGACACAAAAGAGCACATGATCTGATTCAACATCTATCTAAAACAAATAAATAAGCGAACATGCAAAACTTATCTTTTCTGTTAGAATCCAGGAGAGTGGTTGGTTATTTATGGGGCTGGGCAGTGACCAGCAGGAGACTCCAGGGGCTTCTAGGCTACCAGTTCTGTTTCTATGGGTGTGCTCATTTTGTGAAAACCCATCCACCTGTCACTTCCTTCTTGTCTTCCTCTCACGCTCCTTGCCTCCTCCCTCCTTCCTTATTCTTTTTTCTTTACCTTTATATTTCACTCACAAAATTAAATGTGTTATTTGACAAACATTAATACATATATTAACAACCATTTCTTCATCCACTTTTATACTTCAGTTTTCTTTTTGACAAATGCAAACACTTTAGTAGACATTTTAATTGGTTCTATTTTTTTTTTTTTTGAGGGCCCAGTGTCTATGGGACCTTCATTCTGTTGCCCCTGGTAGAGTGCAATGGTGTCATAGTTCACAGCAACGTCAAACTCTTGGGCTCACGTGATCCCCTTGCCTCAGCTTCCTAAGTAGCTGGGACTACAGGCATGCGCCACCACACTCAGCCATGGTTCTTTCTTTGATGACTTCACAGATCTCAAACTAACATATCATCTTAAACCTAATAGATATGAACAATGTAGCCCTCCAATGCCCCATTCCAAAGAATATGTATGCTCTGTCCTCGTTCTCAGAGAACTGGGCCACTACAACCATGGGTAGGTGGTTCTTCTCTGGAAGAAGTTACAGTTAAGACTTGAGGAGAGAGAAAGAGAGCTGGAGACAGAGTGGCCAGGAGCAGCAGATTCTCACCTGAAACATGACAAGGATACCCAGGGTATGAACATGGTACTATGCAGGCATCAAAGCAGCAGGCCAGAGGGAACCCACTGCTGCCCCTACCCTGGCATGCGAGACCAGGACTTTTTGGCTTGAAGGAAAGCTCATCTGGGAGAGGATCTGCCTTGCGGTTTGGGAAGCAAAACATCCAGTTCCCCAAAACAGACAAAGCCACTGCCATGTAGAGAGAAACAGAAGTTTTAGGGCCCCCGTCAGGCTCTGTTGATGGTCTCTGTCCATCCTTGAGGCCAGTTCTCTGCTGCAGTTCCAAGGGATAGTCCACTTTCTCTGCATCCGGCCCCTTCCCTTACACTAATTTTCACTTCTTCACCCCCTTACAACCAGGAGTTCTAGGTCTACAATATTTTTATTAGGAAAACTATCTGGCTCATTGGACACACCCGGTCTTGTACTGAGATAAGTACCTCAGGGTGGAATGGTCCAGCTTTTGAGTTTGTGCAATGTAGGGCATTTCACATTTGTATCGTCTATAAACAATCCACAGAAACACATTTTGGACTGGGATATGCTTTTTATATGTATGTGCATACACACATGCACACACGTGAATGTGCAAAACTCTTTGATGGATATTTGATGAGACCATACCCTTTACTACATGTGAGACATCTCATCTCATTTTCTTTGCCTTTTCTTCTAATTTATTCCATTCTACTAGATTTCATTAGAAAAGGTATCCATTGGCAGCACCCATACCTCAGTGGGTAGGGCACTGGCCACATACACTGAAGTTGGCAGGTTCGATTCCAGCCCAGGGTCGGCTAAAACAACAATTGACAACTGCAACAACAACAATAAATAGCCGGGTGTCGTGACAGGTGCCTGTAGTCCTAGCTACTTGGGAAGCTAAGGCAAGAGAATCACTAAAGCCCAAGAGCTTGAGGTTGCTGTGAGCTGTGATGCCAGGGCACTCTACCCAGGGCAACAGCTTGAGACTCTGTCTCCAAAAAAAGAAAGAAACAAATCCTTTTGACTAAAGAAAGGGATTAACAAATCCCTTTTCCTAAAGAAAGAAAAAGAAAGAAAGAAAGAAAGAAAAGATAACTGTTAACCTGCTAAATCAATTCCAGAATCCATTAATGGTTGTGACCTGCAGTGTGAAAAACCCTTCTCTGATCATCCCATTCTGATGTCATCTTCACAGTCCCTTCTGTTGGGTAGAATATTGTGTCTCATGACATTTTCTTCCAGGGAGAGGATTGTCAGAGCAGCCAACATGAGTATTTCTGCTTATTTGAAATCTATTTTTCATCACTGAAGATCAAATTGGCCTTCTGCCTACAGCAAGTTCACAGCGTTGGTGAGACTAAGCATTTAGAAAATTGAATTTCTGACTCTGCAAAGCTGAAAACCCAGCTCAGGACTTGGGTACTCTCTCAGTCTGGGTATGTGAACGTTGCCAGAATTTTAATGTCACCCTTTTGGGGCATGCTTTAGTTATGGGGTGAGTGAGTGTCCCCCAGTTGAACTTCCCAATTCATATGTTGATGCCTTGACCCCAGTACCTCAGAATGTAACTTTATTAGAAGATGGGGTCTATAAAGAGGTGATTAAATTGAAACAGGTCATAGGGATGGGCTCCAATTCAATCTGACTGGTGTCCTTATGTGAGAGGAGATTAGGACACAGGCACTCACACCAGGATAAGGATGAGAGGACACAGGGAGAAGAAAACATCTGCAACCCAAGGAGAGTGGCCTTAGAAGAAACCAACCCTGCCCGAACCTTGATCTCGGATTTCTAGTCTCCAGAGCTGTGGGAAAATATAGATGTTCCTCAATTTATGATAGGGTTATGTCCTAAAAAAAAAATTGTAAACTGACAATATTTGGTTAGCAAAAAATGCATGTAATACACCTAACCTACTGAATATCATAGCTTAGCCTACCTTAAATATGCTTAGAAAACTTAAATTAGCTGGCTTGCCACCTGTGGCTCAAGCAGTTAAGGCACCAGCCACATACACCTGAGCTGGTGGGTTCAAATCCAGCCTGGGCCCGCCAAACAACAATGACGGCTGCAACCAAAAAATAGCCGGGCATTGTGGCAGGTGCCTATAATCCCAGTTACTTGGGAGGTGGAGGCAAGAGAATAGCTTGAACACAGGAGTTGGAGGTTGCTGTGAGCTGTGATGACACAGAACCCTACACAGGGTAACAGCTTGAGGCTCTGTCTAAAAAAAAAAAAAAAAAAAAAAACTTAAACTAGCCTACAGTTGGGCAAAACAATCTAACACAAAGCCTATTTTATGATAAAGAGTTGACTATCTCATGTAATTTGTTGTATACTGTGCTGAAACTGAAAAACAATGATCATAGGGGTACAGAAAGTGTGATTTCTACTGAACTTGTATCACTTTAACACCATTGTAAAGTTGAAAACCCAGAAGTCTAACCACTGTAAGTTGGGGAACAGTTGTTCACACCTGTTGTTTAAGTCTCCCAGCATGTAGTGTTTTGTTATGATCCTCTGAGCTAACGCACCTTCCTAGGGTTTTCCAGGCTTTTAAGAATTCTCTGCCATCCCCCTTTCCCTGGCTTTTGTGAAGTCCCCACAACACATCATTCCCAGCTCAATTGTCAAAATTACCATAGTATATCTTACTTGTTTACATATGGTATGAATTCCTCTGGTCAGCTTGGCTTAGAATAGTTTATTAACAAATCCTTGTTTGGTTGAACCCAAAATAAAAAACCTAAGAACAAATAATGGTATTCTTTAAGATAAAAATTTTATTATAAACTTCTCTTCCTTGAAGCAGGCTCACCTTCATATCTAAAGTGTATTTTATCATTGACCTTTCCCTCTTGTGCCCAACAGGTCATTTCTGTAGGACACTGCTTCCTGGAGGCAGGCCCTGGGAGAGTGAAAACATCCACTCACCAAAGGGAATTATATTCCAATAAAACTTTATTTACAAAAACAGACAGTGGGCCAGATTTGGACCCCAGACCATAGTTTGCCAACCTGTAGTCTAAGACATTATTTGCTTTCTTCAACCTGCTAGGGAGAAAGATACATTCTCCTCCACCCACCTACTCTTGGCATCTTCAGTTGGGTCTAAGAATTAAATTGACATCAGACAAATTAACAGGAGACAAGCATACAAGATTTATTAATTTGTACATGTACAAGGGGACCCTCAGAAGAGAGTAAAGAAATGGCCTAAGAAATGGCCAGAGCAGAAAGCTTTTATACCTTTCAGACAAAAAAATGGATAAATTTGTGAAGAAACGACAAGACAAAAGGGTTTGCTCTAGGAGCAGTAAAGGATAAAGAAATGACTTGTAGCTATGGCGGAGGCATGGTACACAGCTAGCAGAAGACAAGAGTTAGTTTAGTAAGTTTATTTCTGTGGCTCCATTGCAATATCACTTCCCAGCCTCTGGTGACAAGGGTTATTTTTTTATCCTAGTACAGGAAAGGCATATTTCTCAAAAAAGAAAGGGCAGGTAAGATAGCCCTTTCTACAACTACTATTTCTCAAGAGCCTTCAGCACAAAATAATCAATATGCCAAAATGGCATCTTTTTGAGGTGGTATGTCCTTAACTCCGTCAATACTCAATTTCTCACAAATGTACAGGGGAGTTTTCCAGAAAGACATGTGATACCAGAACAGACAGAAAGTAGAAACATATTTAAGAGTCCAATTGTCGTCTCCTTTTAGGGCAGACATTAAAGAGATTCAAAAATTCAAAACAATGCCACTCAACCAAATTGCTTTCTATTTTAGAAAAATAATTATTTTAATAAAACATGTACTTTATATTAATATTGAATAAACTTATCGTTGCTACTTTAAAGTGCATTAATAAATATTTTACATTTCTCAGTTTGCATTCTAATATGGAAAACGGCTATAGATACAGCACACACAAACAGGTCTTTTTGATTCTCAATTATTTTAAGAATTAAACTACAAATAAATAGTAACAAAAGGCTGTACAAATCCACAGAATCTCCCTCTTCTTGGATTTCTCCTGATTTTATTTCCTCTTCTCTTTCTTCTTTCAGTTCCTTTTTCCTGTAGGCCCTGGAGACATCACTGTGGGGCTGCCTACCTTTCCCCTGACAACCCTCAGGCAGCCTCCTCAGGTGGACAAGTGAGAAAATTTAGGAAGTAAAATATCTTCCCTGAGTACCAGAGCTCCCATGTGTCATAGTATGTCACTGGCAGCTATGCTATGAACACAGTCCCAACTCATACTTCCCCCCTTCCTTTGGGGAGCTCCCTCTGCATCCGAACTGCTTATCATTCCCTGAGAAGGACCCAGGGAACCTAGTGCCATCCTCATAGGTCAGGAGCAGAGTTTTCCTGAGTGTGGACAGCAGGAAGTCATACCATTCAGGTAAGGATAGTTTTCCATGAAACGCAAAAACAGCTGGGCCAGGTGGCTCACGTCTAGCATGCTAGGCCAAGGCAGGTAGATCTCTAGAGCTCAGGACTTGGAGACCTGCCTGAGCAAGAATGAAACCCTATCTCTACGAAAAAAAAAAAAATTAGCCAAGCATTGTGGCAATGCCTGTAGTCCCAGCTACTGAGGAGGCTGATGGAAGAGTAACTCTTGAGCCCAAGAGTTTGAGGTTGCTGTGAGTGATGATACCATGGCACTCTACCCAGGATGACAGAGTGAGACTGTCAAAAAAAGAAAGAGAGAGAGAGAAAAGAAAAGAAAAGACAACAAAAATTGCAAAACAAAACAAACAAAAAAATCCAACACTTTTATAAAATGCCTGTATATTTGATAATGACCATTTGCCAACTTTTGTCTTTAGGCAAAAAGGCATTAAAGGTTTGGTTAATATTGGTGAAGGGAATGAGGAGGGCTCAGTGAATACAACACATTGGGGCCTTTCTAGAAAATGGAAGGCAATTGACAGAGCCTAGAGGGTAAGCCAGAGTAGCAGGAGGGCTAAGGGAAGGGACAGTGGGTCTGCTGGCTGGAGGGGAGGCCCCACACAGAGCCCAAGGCAGGAGCCACAGAAAGAGGGAACAAGGGCACATTGGAGGTGTGCCATGAACAGCACCCAGTGTGCCCAGCGCTCCATAGCCCAGTGTTGTACCTGCAGAAAATATAGGATTTCTCCCATTAGAAAGTGGGACTACTGGCTTGGCACCCATAGCTCAGTGAGTAGGGTGCCAGCCACATACACTGAAGGTGGCGGGTTCAAGCCCAGCCCAGGCCTACTAAACAACAATGACAACTGCAACCAAAAAGTAGCCAGGTATTGTGGCAGGAACCTGTAGTCCCAGCTGCTTGAGAGGCTGAGGCAAGAGAATTGCTTAAGCCTAAGAATTTAAGGTTGCTGTGAGCTGTGATGCCACTGGTACTCTACTGAGGGTGACAAAGTGAAACTCTGTCTCAAAAAAAAAGAAAGAAGGAAGGAAGAAAAGAAAGAAAGAGGGGCTACTGCCTGCAGGTAACACAGGGAAAACTCAGAATGAGAATGCTGAGTCCAGTCCTCTTCAATTCCGATGTTTGGCCAGGCCCACCACCTCCTGCCCATAACACGTCAACTGCAAATCCTACCCCAAACAGAAAACCCTGCACCACAGAGAGCGGGGAAGAGCTGAAGAGAAAACCAACAGAGGAGGAAAGCCACTTCAAAAATCATCCCAGAAAATAAAACAAGAGTGTGTGAAAACACCACACTGTACCCCCGAAGTACATCAATGTACACAGTTACCATTCAATAAAAAAAAAAGAAAGAAAAGAAAACAAGATAAAATAAACCACCAACTACCTTTATATGCAGAAACTTATAATCCCCAGACTTGAAAATAATCCACAGCACAAGGAAGAGAACCAAGGTAAATAGAACTGACCCAGAGACGGTTTGGCACCCGTAGCTCAGTGGTTAGGGCACCGGCCAGATACATTGGAAATGGTGGGTTTGAACCCGGTCCAAGCCTGCTAGACAACAATGGCAAGTACAACAAAAACATAGCTGGGTGTTGTGGCAGGTGTCTGTAGTCCCAGCTACTTGGGAAGCTGAGGCAAGAGAATTGCTTAAGCCCAAGAGTTGGAAGTTGCTGTGAACTGTGACGCCATGGCACTCTACTGAGGATGACACAGTGAGACTCTCTCAAAAAAAAAAAAAAAATCATGAAAAAAGAAAGAATTCTTGGGAAGCATATGATTGCTGAAATTTTTTTGAAAATAATAGAAGGTATGAAAGTTGAAGAATCTTCAAGGATATAGAGCAAAAAGATGAGCAACTGGAAAACTTGGAAAAGATTACCCTGAGAGAGGATCAACACCTGTCTAATAGTAACTTTAGAAATAAAGACCAAAGAAAAATATATATTTTTGGAAACAGAGTCTCATGTCACCTTTTGTAGAGTGCCATAGCGTCATAGCTCACAACAACCTCCAGCTCTTGGGTTTAGACGATTCTCTTGCCTCAGCCTCTCGAATAGCTGGTACTACAGGTACCCAACACAATGCCTGGCTATTTTCTATTGCAGTTTGGCTGGGGCTGGGTTTGAACCCACCACCCTCAGTATATGGGGCTGGCACCCTTCTCACTGAGCCACAGGTGCTGCCCAAGAAAAATATTTTTAGTTTAAAACATTTTAAGACAGTCACAGTGGTTCACACCTGTAATCCTACCACTCTGAGAGGCCAAGGCGGGTGTATTGTTTGAGCTCAGGAGTTCCAGGTCAGCCTGAGCAAGAGCGAGATCTCATCTCTAAAAATAGCTGGGCATTATGGCAGGTGCCTGTAGTCCCAGCTACTCGGGAGGCTGAGATAAGAGGATCATTTAAGCCCAAGAGTTTGAGGTTGCTGTAACACCATGGCACTCTACTGAGGGTAACAAAGTAAGACTCTGTCTTAACCTAAAAAAAAACCACACACACACACAAAAAAAACCAGGTCTATGGTGGTAGACGTTGAAAGAGTGGTTGAGTTCTATTTCTCTATCTGGGTGGCAGTGAAATAGACTTATACACATGAAGAAGTTCATGGAGACTTATGTTTGAGATGTGTGCACATTATGTAAGTTATACTTCAAGTTCCCATCTGACGCTGGGCAGGCTGTGATTGACAATAAATTCCCTATCCCTGGGGGACTCTCCTACCCACTGCTGGAAGTATTCAAGAGGATATGACCATCAAACCTCCCAACAACCCTTTGAAGGGGTTTGAAGGCTTCCTGGTTGGCAGAAAAGGAAAATGAGGCACAAAGGAATTAATAATACCTGCAGGAGGCTGTGAAGATTGTTTGCATTAAAGCTGAATTTCTCTTGACTTCAATTCTAAATTCTCGGCTCTGCGCTTGTGGCTCAAGCGGCTAGGGCGCCAGCCACGTACACCCAAGGTGGCAGGTTCGAATCCCCAGCCCGGGCCTGCCAAACAGCAATGATGGCTGCAACCAAAAAAAAAAAAAAATGGCCGGGCGTTGTGGTGGGCGCCTGTGGTCCCAGCTGCTTGGGAGGCTGAGGCAGGAGACTCGCTTGAGCCCAGGAGTTGGAGGTTGCTATGAGCTGTGATGCCATAGCACTCTACCCAGGGGGA
>CAUYQV010108975.1:0-30249 GCA_963574575.1 Galagoides demidoff
GTTGAAAAGAGAAATAATTTGATCTATTTGTTAATACACAACCTTACAAAAATAGTTAAATTTATAAATACCAATAAAACATGTTGCTATAACTTCTAAATTTATTATCCTTAATTTACTTAGTAAAGTTATTTTTATGGAAAAAATATCAAATCACGATATAATCTCTTTCCGTTTGGGAATTCAAGTGCCAGATATGAAACCATTTTTCACATCGAGCACCTACTATGGACTGATTTCTGCCCTCCTTCTCAAATTCATATATTTAAAGCTTTAACCCTCAGTGTGATTGCATTCGGGTACAGGGACTTCAAAGTAGTCAAAAGGGTAAATACCTAATATAACATGACTGGTGTTTTTGTAAAAGGCAGAAAAAACACATGTAGCCTGCAAGTACACTTTACTAAGTAAATTAAGGATAATAAATTTAGAAGTTATAGCAACATGTTTTATTGGTATTTATAAATTTAACTATTTTTGTAAGGTTGTGTATTAACAAATAGATCAAATTATTTCTCTTTTCAACAAATACTAGTGTATATAATCTTAGTGGGAAAACACATCTCAGAGTTAGCTCATGTGTATTATTTTTAATTGTTCTAGGTCATCATCATTCAAAAAATTATTTTTGTGCCAGGCACAGTGGCTCATATCTGTAATCCTTGCATTCTGGGAGTTCAAGGCGGGTGGATTGCCTGAGCTCATAGGTTCGAGACAAACCTGAGCAAGAGTGAGACTTCATCTCTAAAAAAATTGGCAAGTATTTCGGTGGACTCCTGTAGTCCCACCTACTCAGGAGGCTGAGGCATGAAAATTGCTTGAACCCAAGGGTTGGAGGTTGCTGTGAGCTATGACGCTACAGTACTCTACTGAGGGCAACAAAAATTATTTTTGTAATATTGTAGCCTCCCTGGATTCTTCCTAATGTAGTTTGACATTAACTAAAGAGTGCACCTACCCTGATTTATGTTCATATTGACCTCTCTGAGCAATGCATATTAATAATGTATGAATTTCTTTTGGGTAATTCCTAAACTAAATTCTCCTGTAGCTTGGTTCTTCCTGGTTCTTCTATGACAAACAGTAGAGTTAATTGCTTCACAAAGTTTCTGCTTCACATTGTCTTTCAACTTTTTAGGAAGATTATACTGAATTGTAATTTGGTCTATACCTTCAAAATTTAGTTATTGAATTATTTAGTTATTAACCCTAAACTGAGTAAGCACTAAAATATATTTAATCTCTCCTATATTAAAAGTCAACAAGAAAGTATCTTTTATCACCAATAAGAGAAACTAATTCTAAGGTATTATTGCCCTAACTTTGAAATGAGAAAACAGAGGCCAAAGAAGATAGGTCTCCTCACCACCAAAGTTAGCACAGTTAGGAAGGAAAGGACTGGGGTGTCAACCCAGGTAGACAGATTTCAGAACTTTTGCTTTAATCGCAAACAATACTGTCTCCAAATACTTCTGACTTCTCAACTTCATTGTTATTCTCTCCTTCTGGAACCACTCCTGTTTTTTGATGTGTGGAGACCTGATGACATGATCGACAGTTTTCACTTTGTATTTAATTGCCCCATAGTAATTTCTAGATGATCCCAAAGAGGGCCTAATATGTATCTAATAGTGTAACTCTTTTAACCTTCCAACCCCTCCTTAACTAGTAGTCTTTTTACAGTACTCATAGTATAAAACTCTACATTGGGGTCCATCTCAAAGTGCACATAGAGCCATCCAGGTGTCAGTGATTCTTGACAATGCTAGCACTCACACCAAATTCTGTTCAAGCATAAAATCCCATAATTTCCAGATCTAAATGTAGCGATGCAGAATCCAAAAGGTTTAGATTCAAGAGGGAAATAGCTTCTATAGTTAATGTCTTGTCAGATGGAATTCAAAGATTAACCATGCTACAAGTCTAAACTTGCCTGCATTAGGCAATAAAATTGCCTACCTTTCATTATTGAGGGATGTCATGTTTCCAGTAAGGAGCTGACCCCAGACCAGTGCGAATGGAGAATGGAAACCACGCAGTAGGACCCTTTCTTCACTCTTTAATTCAAACCCTTCTCTAGCACCTCCAATTTTTCTTCCTCTTTGTGTGATTTTATCATCAACAACAACTTGGATTCACTTCAGAAAACTAACATTTCTTTTTTTCTATATCCTTGGTTGCATTTTTGAAACATTAACTTTTGCAAAGAGACAAACTCTGAAAGTGTACTCAAGTTTTCTATTTGTTTCTGAATAAAACACTATTTAGTTTTATTGGTGATGTCTGTTCACCAATTCTTCACTAGACACTATTTTAATTCAAAGACCATGGATCATTAGAACGGTACTTTTACAACCTGTATATGTAAATGTCTACTTATAAATCATAATAACAAAGGACATTCTATCCACACTGGTGAGCACAATTAGCTTTACTTAATTCAAATTTACAGAACAGGAAATCAAATTTTTCTTTATTTCTCATTAATATACTCATCAATATTTCTTCAAGCTTCAGTACGTGACCATTGAACATTCAGACTCTCCTTAAAGAAAAATTTTCTAAAATGAGCTTAATTCAGTGGATATTTCTTTAACTTGTACTTAAAAGTCTTATCCTGAAGAGTAACTTGCCCCCTTAACTATGGAGAAAACTATGTTAGAACACATCTATGAGAGTCAATGATGTTGTTCAATTTTATTCTTATATAACAAGTCTTTCCAGGAGACAAGTAACCTTGATTTGTCCTCACTTACTGAGCTATTACTTTGACTAATGCACTTCTTCCCACTTTATTGCTTCCTTTCATGACTTTATATGGCAGTCTCTTTCTTATTCCTGTGGAGCTTTGCGTGACTATGATATAAGCAATGCAAATATTCATGATGTCAGAGCTATCAGTGGTTTGCCCTTTAACACTCCAAAGAATACCTTTAGAAAAGTAAGACCTTGTCATAGATAATTAATTTTTTGATTAATTTTTTAATTGTCATGTTTCTAAGGTGTTTTATTTTGTTATTGTTTCTTCCTAATTTGTTTTGTGCAATGTATTGTGATGTTTAGAATTAACACTAAAGACAGATTGCAAAACCAGACTACATGGTGCCATCTATGTTTATCCAAGTAAGGCGTGTAGAAGACTTTGTGGCACAAGATAACTGCTAGGTAAGAATTAACCAATTACTAGCAGCATCAGTAATAGTATTCCTACCAGACTACATTAATGTTTGAAGTCTATTACAAGTGTTTTTACGTGTGTTTGTTATGCACATCATGGGATATGAGACATTTTAATAAAGTGCTTTTTGTATCTTCTTCAGTTAATACCTAGTTGTTTCTATATGATATTGCATATTTTCCTGTAGATGACAGATTTTTTTTGTTAACATTGTGACTTTTATGGTTGATGAAGATTAGAAAAAGACCCATGAACTATTTTTTAAATGTGAACAAGGATAACCAAATAGACTACTTTATTATTTCTCTAAATTGGTGTTTCATCCATACACAATTCACTAAAATTAAGGCAAAATTGAACAGTTTTAGTAGCATTTCACTGTAAAATAGAAAGAGAGTTTACTTACCAATGGAGCCTGAGAGGTCAAGAAGTTCCCAGTGAATTGCAAGAACAGGTGGCTGTTTCCCACCTGTTCCCACTGTTTTACCACATTCTTGTAAACAGTTGTTTATTAAGTAAACTCTCTTCAGTTACACTGATTGTGCGCTGTTTCCTCCATGGACTCTGATCAGAAGAATGATGATTTTCTTTCCAGGACTGGTTTTAGAAGACACACCGTTTTGGTTTGGGGATTGTGTTGTTCCCACATATTTGAGTCAATTGTGACTTACTATGCTTCCTCAGGTACCTATGACTGGTTTTAATTGCCTGATAGATTGGCTAATTGAAGCTGTCTCTCAGTGGCAGCCTAAAATGAAGTGGAATAGATATGCTGGTAATTCCTTAGCATACTGAAAAGGAATGCATTCAAGAAAGATGTTTCAGAAAATATTTAAAAGAATATATTATATGTAAACTTGTTCATTCTAACCCTAAACCTAGCAGTTGGGCCACAAAGGTCAAATTAAGTATTAAGTTAATATTCACATCAGCAAGGTGAAGGATTCCAATATCTTTCCAAAGGGAAGCAGTTGGGCCACAAAGTTCATTAAATTAAATATTAAATTAATATTCACATCAGCAAGGTGAGGGATTCCAGTATCTTTCCAAAGGGATGCTTTCCTTTCTAATCTGGGCAATAATGAAAATCAAGTGGGATTGATGGATTGATACAAATCCAGAAGACAAGTATAATTCCAATATTCCATGGAAATGGACCAGTAATCAAAGACCTGTGACCCCTGAGGGAATCTGCAGTCATGATGATTTTATCATAAGTCACTAAAATTGATGTAAATGAGAAGTCTAATGATAGTATGCTTTACACATAGAGGTGGAAAAATTCTTTGGTCAACATATATTCATGTCTAGAAACATAAATTCAATGATAAAAGTGGACATTAATAACCTGTTACCTACTTGCTAAGCATAAATCTATTCTTTCAGGTTGCACCCCTGTTGTGAATAGCATATACTTTGAATTTCCCCCACAGAAATATCTGTGGCCATTTACTGGGAAAACAATTAATGGAAAAAGTGAAATAGACTTACTTTTACTTGGCGTGAGTAAATACTTTCAGACTTACCCTATTTCCTTCAGAATCAAAATACTATATGGGCCACAAATCAGAGTGAGGCTTGTGGTGACAAGATGATAAAAGGCATCAAATACATTTGGTAGTGTTTCCCATGCATCAATCCCATACTTATTTTCAATGTTTCAGAATATTTAGTAGGTATGGGCAAACGTAGAAGCTGGCATCATCCCTACATTTGCTCCGTGACCAATGGAGGGAGAACAGCATGTTAGGGAGGACACATGAAAGTATCCGTGATTGTCTGTATGCCCGCCCCTCATCTAAATACAAGCCAAATACTAAAATAAACATAGTGTAGCATCCATCCTTAGAAAAATTGCAAAGATCAGAAATTTTTAATTATTAGGTGCAAAAGTCAGATGGTATTTTTAGAATATCGCAATAAGCAAAAATTTAATCCTATAGCTTCACAAATTAAAGCTGCGGTTCTAGATGTGATATTTTTGAAGGAGCAAATTAACAGATGTCTCACACACAAAATATAGCTGTTGACTTAAATAATTTTCTTTCCATTCGCGTCAGGAAAGTTTATTAGAAATATTTTGCCCTGATGTGACAATACCAAATACTTTTATATCATACCTCAGGGATATATCAGCAGCCTTGCTTTATAACAAATATAGTTGCGGGAGGACCTTGATTTCCCTGATACCCATGGAATCTCAATCTGGCTCATTAATGTTAATGACATTTTCTATTAAATGGTCCAGTTGACATAACATAATATCTTTGGCAGAGCATGGAATATTCATATAAACAAACAGAAATGTTAGCATTTGCTATGTTGGTGAACTTCCTCATATCCCAGAAGTTTAAATCTTAAATTTAATGTGAATTTCTGTGCATTTCATAAAATTCCCATAAAATATGCATGGAATTCTCATCACTGTGCTTTGTACCATTCACCCAAAGCAAGATTCATATTGTTTGATGGGACTCTGATATTGGACACAACATATGTAATATACTGATTACTCTTTTATCCAGTAAATATGAGAGTACTAGTTTTGAATGTAATTTAGAGCTAGTGAGGTACTGTTACAGAGCCAGGCTGAGGTACAAGCTGCCCCACGAAGGGATCCTGGTGACCAGGAATATCTAATGTTTCTGAAAATAATTAGGTCCAATAGAGATATTCTGTTGAGGGCTCATATGGGAGTACTTAAGTGAAGAGTCATATACTGATGTGCTTGCATTGCTAGTAGTAATGATTTAACAAGTTTAAAACCAGTATTCAAGTACTAGTTATAAGTAGGCTAGGAATTGCATTAAGAAAATGATTGCAGAAGATGGGCAAAGGAAAACAGAAACAGGAGAGAAGTGCATTTGGAGAACTGTGAACCTCGTGCAAATACATTGGCTTTGCCAGAGGCCTGGAGCCTTTAAAACTCAAGAAGCCTCTCACTGAAATTTCACCCTTCCCTCAACACAACTCCTCAGCAAGCCAAGGTCTCTAAGCAGCTGCTAAGACTGCTTTTGTAGAGTTAGGGTTGCAGAATGTTTAAACTTTGTTAAAAGATGGCAAGATTTGCTCCGGATCAGAGAAGGAGATAAAATATCTCTTTTCTTCTGTCACCTTACTATGATTAGAAGTGTCTGTCTATCTTAGCAACAAGCCTCTTGACTGTTCATTTTCACTCCTGTGATTTGTACGTGTGACCCAATCGGAGTCTTCTCTGATGTCCTGCTCTTGGCCGTTTTTTTCACGGTTCCATATTCTGTTTGTGCTAGAGATCATAAATATCTTAGAGTAATAAAGGTAAAAAGTAAATCCATTCAGTTAACATAGTTCATTACAGAAAAAGTTTAGTTAGAAAAATGCAAGTGCAGCAAGAACCATAACATATTGTTTGCCTTTCCCTCATGAGATTTATGATTAAAACATTGGTGTATGAAATAAAAATGGAGCTAGCCTGGGGCAAGACGCTGCGTGCTGTGTTGAGCCTCATGAAGAAGAGCATGCAGTCCTGGTCCAGCTACCTCTTAAACTTTCCTTTTGTCTCTTATTTCTTCGTTTTTTCTTCATCCTCTCGCTTCCACCAAGCCATTGAGAGGGAACCTATAGCATAGTTGGGGCAGGTACCTGACAGTCTGTAAAATTTGTGATAAACCTTCTAAAATCATATGCAGGCTCTCTAGGCCTTGGATAAATATTTAACTTTTTCTGCTAATAATCATCATGAACATGAAAATCAGCCATCTGTTTCCTCTTAGGATACCTGACCATGGGAGTCTAAGTAACAATGTAACACAGAATATGCAACATGAACTGAATATTATATGTCTTATGAGTCAAAAAATTAGAGGTGCTCATCAGTAGTTTGTCATAAAAAAGAAACAACAAAAGCAAGACTTAGCCTCACAAGTTCTGAAAGGCACTTGTAAATGAAGACTCCTCTGGTGATTACACTTACTGCCTCACCATCTTTTGCTCTATCTGCAACTCCACAACTATATCCTCAAGAGAAATTCCTGACAAAGGATTAATATGCAGATTCTACAAAGAACTCAATAAGTCAGCAAGAGAAAAACAAACAACTACTCCAAAAATAAGCAAAACACACAAATAGATATTTTCCAAATGAAGATAAGAAAAATGGCCAACAAACATATGAAAACATGCTCAATGACACTGACCATCAGGAAAATGCAGATTAAAGTATATAATAAGAGACCACCTGACCCCATCAGAATGGCCATTATTAAAAAGTCAAAAACCAATGAACACTAGTGTGGATGAAACAAGAAAGGGATTTTCTACACTATTGGGGGGACTGTAAATTAGTACAATCTCCATGGAAAGGAGTATGGAGGTTCTTCTTAGAAACAAATGTAGACCTACCATTTAACCCAGCAATCCCATTGCTGGTAGTCTACACAAGGGAAACAAAGTCATTTTATTGAAAAAGATACCTGTGCTCAAATGTTTATTATAGCAAAATTCACAATGGCAAAGATGTGGAATTAAAGTGCTCAGAAATGGGTCAGTGGATCAAGAAACTGTAGTATATACCTACCATGAATACTGCTCAGCCAGAACAATGAATGAAATAATGTCATTTGCAGCAACATGGATGGAACTAGAAATCATTATCCTAAGTGAAGTATCTTGGGAATGTAAAACCAAATACCATGTGTTGTCACTAATAAGTAGCAGGTAAAGGATGGATACACAGGGGCACAAGGATGTGTAAAGGACGGGAGAATCCAAGAGGAGGGAATGGTGGGAGGTGAGTGAGGGTGGGAGGAGTAAAGGATAAAGACGTACCTATTGGTACATAAACACTACTCTGGTGTTGGATACACCAAAAACCCTGACTTAAGAATCATGCCAGGCAGCCACGTAACAAAAACACTCATACCCCTTTAACATTTTGAAATTAAAAAAATACATAGTAATTCTTTATAACTGTTAGCAGAGGAGGAAACAATCCAATCTTGATTTGCATCTGACAAGTGTTCAAAATTTACCTTACCACTTGGTTGTACGTTTCTTTAAATCAGAAAACTTAAAAAAAATTATAATCTATACAATGTCAAAATCATAAATGTCTCATTATTTACATTTATTAACTATGTGTTGAAAAGATTAAGGTATTTTAACTCATGTTAAATGATACATTTATATAGTAAATTTTAAATGGACCTTAATTAACACGTTTGGGGATGAGATAATGGCCAGTATCTGTGTCTGTGCCTTGTCCTCAGTGAACCATTAGAAAGATCAAAGCTCACAGCCTCACTTTTTGGAGTCCAAAGTCACCCTTGTCCATCTCAGCTCTAGTAAGCCAGGCCACCATACCTGAAGCTGTCTGCCAAGGAGCTAGTGGCTTGTTCAAAGCGCTGAAATTGACCAGTCTTTTTGTCATAAGCACTCTCTAAGAAACTTGGGGTGAGGGGCAGGTAGACTAGACTGAAGAGTTCTGAAATGCTTGATTTGGGTAATGTTTCAGCTCCAGAGTTGATTCCAAAAGGAAACCAATCCCTGAATCTTCTTATTTTGTCAAGTTCCATCATTAAAATATTTTCTACCTTAGATTATTTTTATAGTGTCATAAACTGAATTCAAGTGTTGGGGCATCAATAATCGATAAATATTCTCTCAATGGAAACCTTCACTTGAAGTTTCTATCAACATCCTTAAAACCACAACTCAAAATAAATAAATAAAAATCAGCAAACAAGATGCAACCCAATTCAAGTATTAAATATATATAGATCCTGAATGATAGAAATATAGAAGTAACAGCTGAACCATTTGGTATAATACAGATCATTATTATCAAAGTTTTAAAAGCATGATAGTGAAATGTACAGAAAAAATTGATGTTCTACAACTGAAATGTCCATTTATTCTTCTTGTTAAGTAATTGCAGAGGATATTATGCAAATAGCACCTTCTAATCTTCAAAATATTTGGGTATGCATTATAACCAAATGCACTTGCAAAACTTCTTATTTTACTGTGTAATTTATTACACTTAATTTAGCCAATAGTTTGCTTGTGGAGGGTTAACAATTTAAATTGTAAAACTCATTAAATTATGTAAATTATCAATTCACATACAAAATAACCTATAATCTATTTTTATGTGTTCTAGGCTACTTATATTTAAATTGGTGAAGGATTAATTGGGCAACTATTTGTAACGTGCACAATAATAACTTAAATATGCAAAAACGTTAGCAGGAAAGGCCTGGGTTTGGAGTAAAGGACATTATGTCCAATCCTAGGGTGTCCATGTAGGGGTGAGTAAAACTCTGTATTTCAGTTTCTTTATCTGAAAAATGGGCATTGTGTGTAGATTAAATAAGATGACATATTCAAGGTTTAGAACAATTGTTGACATCATGGAGACTTATGTCAAATACAAATACTAAAAATAGCAAAAATATATAATAATTTTGCATTTTTATGTTTTATTTTCTGAAAATTTCAAGCAGAGAGAAATATCAAAAACATTGTATTGTAACCCCTGCCACTCTACCATCCAGTACCTGTGTTAAAACACGCTATCATTTTTGTTATATTGTATTTACAACATAACAACAGAGTGCTAAGTGGCCATGCCTCTGTCCTACCGATCCTCCTTTTCTTCCATTACTGGAAATGCGCCCTTACTCTCAAGGTTGGTGCATAGAATGACAGCATACCATTCATTTTATTATTTTTTAGTTAGTGCATTGTTTGTTATTCAATGATTAATAACACATGAGCTACCCAGGGTGAAAAGTACTCTTAATTTATAGCTTGACCACAGTTTATCTTTTCCTATCTCTCATTATTAGGTATCAGAAGATAGTGTGCCACTTATATTTTTTAATTTATTTGTACATATGCCAACTAATACATACTATTATTACACTTGTTGAAAACTTAAATAAAATATACATATACTTTACACTTAATTTACTTTGTAAAAGAGAGAGTTTACCTAGGAAGAAAAATAACAGCAGCCTTTGCCTGAATTATCATATATTATGAAATAGAGGAAAACAGATTAATAAAATTTTGCTTTAGCAATATCTTCTTTTATGTAATTTCTAATTCATAAACCTCACAAACGCACATAAATCACAAGGGAACATTCCAAGAGCTTTTATTTTTACTAGTAATCAGAATCACTAAGTAAAGACTACACAGTTGTGTTTAATATTCATTGAATTATGAAGTAAAGCTGTCTCTAAAATCTTGGAGGCACATGAAACATGCTCAACATCATTAGCCATTAGGGAAATGCAAATTAAAATCAAAATGAGTTATTACTACATTTATATTAGAGTTACTATTAAGAAAATTATAAAATAATAATGATAACACCAAATTCAGGCAAGAATTTAGAAAAGTTATATTTCTTGTACACTTCAGGTGAAAATGTATAATGGTGCAGCCACTGTGGGAACTAGTTTGATAGTTTCTTCTAAAATGAAACATGTATTATAATATGACCAACAGTCACGTTCTTGGGAATCTCTCCCAGAAAAAAGTGAACATGTTTACATAAAAACCTGAACATGTAGATTTTGAAAAGCTTTATTTTTATAATTTAAAACTGGAAACATCCCAAATGTTTTTCAATGGATAAATGTTTAAACAAACTCTGTTACATTTGTATAATTAAACGCTACTTAGGAACACAAAGCAACAAGCTAATGATACAACTAGATGTTTCTCAAGAGTATTATGCTTAGGCTAGGCACCTGTAGCTCAGCCACATACAACAGAGCTGGCAGGTTCAAATCTACCTGAGGCCTGCCAAACAACAGTGACAACAACCACAACAACAAATAGCTGGGCATTGTGGCAGGTGCCTATAGTCCTAGCTACTTGGGAGGCTGAGGCAAGAGAATCACTTTAGCCCAAGAGTTTGAGGTTTCTGTGAGCTTTGATGCCATGGCACTCTACCCAGGGTGTCATAGTGAGACTCTGCCTCAAAAAAAAAAAAAAAAAGAATGTTATACTTAGTGAAAAAAGCAGCTAACCTTAAAGCTTTTATGTTCTCTAATTCCATTTATATAATATTCTTGAAATTATAAAACTATGGAAATGGGGACTAGATCACCAATTGCCCGGAGACAAGGATGTTGGTGGGGCAGGTGGGTACAGCTATACAAAGGCAGCACAGACACTATCTTTGTGATACTAAAGCAATTCTGTGTTCTTTAAATTTTCAGCTCAATGTGAAAGTACATAGTTTTCGTTTATAGGATTAAAGTGGGAACTGAAGATGTAGCTTTATCTGGGAAGTTCATAATACATCCATGCAATGTAACCATTTATGGGAACTTACCCTCCTTCTTCCCCATCACCCCCACTTGAGCTTTCTCGAGTTCTTTTCTCATGTGCGCATATAGGTGTTAATCTACTAGTTCCAATTTGGTACGAAGTACCTTTGATGCTTGTTTTTCTATTCTTGTGATACTTCACTTAGAAGAATGTGCACCAATTCTATTCAGGTTGTTGGGAACAACAGATATAAAATCTCCAACTCTTTTATGGCTGAATAACATTTGGTGTTATACCACAATTTATTAATACATCCACGTACTGAAGGGCACTTGGGTTGTTTCCACATCTTTACAGTTGTGAATTGTGTTTCTATAAACATTTGAGTGCAAATGTCTTTATGACAAAATCTCTTTTTTTCTTTTGCGTAAATACTTAGTAGAAGGATTTCAAGGTCAAATGTTAAGTCTCCCTTTAGTTCTTTAAGGAATCTCCCTAATATTTCCCATAGAGTGTACTAGTTTTCAGTCCTTTCTTTTCTCTGCACCCACGCCAGCATTCACTGCTTTGGGATCTTCTGATATGGGCCATTCTCACTGTGACAAGTGATATATTTTGACTATAGTAGTCACATAATTACATATATATGTTGTCAAATTAGATAGAACTATATTCATGCATACTTGTATGCAAATTAAGGGATGTAAAAACTGATGAAAACTCAGTAATACCTGTAGTCTAATAGATGACATCGTATCAATGTTAATCTTATGCTTTTACTATCGAACTGAAACTGATCCAGTGTCACCATGGGAGGGAGCAGGAGGAAGTGTCTACCAGTCTCTATATACCCTTTTGAAACTTCCAATGAATATGCAAGCAACTAAAAAAATTATAAACTGTAATAAAAAACAAAACCTATACTAGATATACCCCTGGTAAATGGAAAATTGTTCCCCCAAAGATATTAACACCTTAATGCCCTGAAGCTGTCAAAATGTCATCTTAAATGGCAGAAGTGACTTTGAAGACATGATTGAGGTTACAGACCTGATGATGAGGAGATTATCTTTGAACATCTGGATGGGCCCAGTCTAATCATATCAGTTCTAAAAAGTGGAGACATTTTTTAGGGTGTAGTCAGAGAGACAGACCAGAGAGAAAGATGTGAAGGCAAGAGATAGGAGAGAAAGATGTATTATTGCTGACTGAAAATGAAGAAAGGAGCCACCTGTCAGGGGCTATGAGGAGTTTCTAGAAGCAGGAAAACCAAGGAAGTGAAATCTTTGAGATCCTCCAGGAAGGAACAAACTTCTACCAATATCTTGATTTTGGCTTGGTGAGACCCTATCAGACTTCTATCTGTAGAACTATAATAACTCTCAAGTGCTTAAGCAAAGCTGTCCTTTCATTACATTTTGTCTTGTCAGTATTAAAATAAGGAAAGTTATTTTTAAAGTGTTAAAATCTGTATAGCTCATACCTGCCAATCAAAACTCAAGTAGGAAATAGAGGTTAGATATTTTCAAGAGAACTTGAAAACCCAAGTTCTCCATGACTATAGTTTCTATTAGAAATACAAAAATTGTATAAAATTATCATCTTTATCTTATTTCCTACTTCATAATCCATCACAATGTGGACAGACAGTATCGTTACAATTTACAATGACTTGTCACCAGCATCACAAAACTATACTTGGCATTTTTTCATTGTCCTCTACCAATACCTCAACTGTTTATGGTTATTTACTTAGCGTACTGACACTAAACATCATTCCTGAGAAGTTCTTAGTAATTCTGCCCATTTTGAATTTCCATTGTGCTACGTTAATGTTATCATCACACATGATAGCTGTGGTAGACAGTCTCAAAATGGTTCTCAAAGATTCTCCTTCTATTATTTAGACTCTATGCAATTTCCTTGCCTTGAATGTTGGCTGGACTTAGCAAATTATTTCTAATAAACAGAATATGGCAAAAGTTACGAGATGTCATATTTGAGATTAGGTTACTAAAAACCTTATAACTTGCATCTCTCTCTCTTTTTTCTCTCTCTCTTCACTACTTCCTTTGAAGGAATTCAGCTGCAATGATTAGATTAGCCCTGTGGAGAAGACCACATGGTAAGGACATTACGCCTCTAGTCAACACTCAATGAAAACCAAGGTCAGCCAACAAACACATGAGGAGGCTCCCTCCTGGAGCTCTGAGATAACTGTAGCCCCATGTGGAAGTTTCACAGGAGACTGTGAGAGACCCTGAGCCAATGACTCATTTAAGCCATGTCTGAATGCCTGATTTAAAAATGGCATGGTCAAAAATATTAATCTTTTACATCACCATGTTTTGGGGCAGTTTGTTACAAGGTAATGAGCAACAAACATGGTAGTATTGGAAGACCTCTGGGGTTTTTTAATGTAGGAGTTCAATTATACTCTATGACATTGTATCCTCTTGATAAATAGGATCAGTCATTTTAGCTATGGTCGTAAATTACTTTTTGAATGTTGCTTAATAGAATGAGAATAGCCAAGAGGCAGTCTTACTTCTCAGTTCTATGGAGCCATCACTACTTTCTGAAGAAAATTTTCCCGTGTTGTATGTTAGGGTTTGAAACCACAAATTTGCAAATTGTCCTTAATTTATAACTTCAACTACTTTTTTATCACTAGTTATTATCTTTTTAGGTGTGATTAATATAAGTAATTTTTCACAGTCTCAGGTACATATAACATACAGCTTTATTTCTCCATCACAAGTCTAATTCTAATTAAGTGACAGAAACTTGACATTGTACTTGGAGCTTCCAATCTTTCCCAGAGTTTGTCTCCAAGTTTGATGCATTTACTCCATGTCAAAGCATTGGCCAATGGGACCATATGATTACCCAATCATCTTTTGCATACAAAATGCTGGTGGCCATATTTGTCCTTAGACATTAGCTCCAACAGGCGCTACCTCTCCTTCCTAACCTCTTCTCCACTCTAGCTAGAGAGGCCTGCTGCAGTGTTATATTTCGCTGCCGTCAGTCACTACTTTTTGTCATTCTGATATTCTGACTTTAGACAAGGCTCTGGGATTAGAGCTTGTGACTCCATTACACCTTAATGTAATGCCTCATACTCTCTAGTACTCTTCACCCCACTCCATTTTACTATACTTTACAGACCAGAGAGAGTAAATTATTCTCTACATGGGCAATACCTGGATTTTTTGATCCTTTTATTTAAAAATAAGTAACATCTTTATTGAGCTATACTTCATGTCTTATCATTCGCATACATAAAGAATATGAATCAACATTTTGAGTGTATTCACAGATATGACCCAACATCTCTATGTCAATTGTGGGGCATTTTCAGCACCTCTAAAAGAAATCCCGTGCCTTTAAAGCATCTCCACTGTTCTCTATATCTCTTCCACCATATGCAATGATTATTTTGTCTCTCTGCAGATTTGAAAATATTTTATTTTCAATTTTTTGCTATGGTTCATTGATTTTTTAATAGATTTTTTAATTTTGATAAAGTTCAATTTATTTATATTTTATAACTCATGACTTTTGATACCATATCTAAAACTCTGAATATGTCTAATATTATTCAGGTTTACTCTTAAATTTTCTTCTCAGCGTCTGAAAGTTTTTGATCTCGCATTTAGGTCTTTGTTCCATTTTGTGTAAATTTTTGTATGTGGTATAAAGTAAGAATCTAATTTTAATTTCATTCTTTGGCATGAGAGAATATGATTGCCCCTTTGTTTTTTCTTAAGAAAACTGTTTCTTTCCATTAAATGCTCTTGGAATCTTCTGAAACTCAGTGGACCCATAGTTTTATTTCTGGACGCTCATTCTATTTTATTGACTCGGGCATCTACCTGTCTTTTGTTCTTAATACTGTTTCTCAGATCCATTCTAGGGTCTATTCTGTTAATTTGTGAAATAATTTTCACAAATTGGCATACTTTCAGAAAAAAGGTAGAGGATTTTCTTATTTTTCTCAATATTACTTTTAAATGATTAAGACAGTGCCTGGGCCTGGTGCCTCCCACCTATAATCCCAGTACTTTGGCAGGCTGAGGCAGAAGAATACCTAGAACCCTGGGAACCAGAAGTTACATTGAGCTATGGTCACCACTGCACTATAGCTTGTCAAACATAAACTCCATTTCTAAAAAAGTAAGTAAACAAATGTGTTATCTTCTACAGTGAGTATATGAACATGTGTGGGTATATGTTTATGTGTCTGTATGGGTTACAGCAGGCATGAGGAAGTAGAGAAAAAGGAAGAAATAACAATTGGAAGCCATTTCAAAAATAACACTCTGCTACCTCATTCATATATATATATATATAAAATTTTATTTTTTGTGTAGGTTTTTTTCATAAATGACAAAAAAGCAAAGCAAAGTTACTTCTATTTGTCTTGACTTATGTTTTAAGAGTTCAAAGAAAATGTTAAAGAAATGATTTTTGTGTTGGCTGTTTTCCCCAGAAATCCACAAGGCTCAGAAATGGTATGCACAAATACATTTTGTCTCATTAGTAATTCTCATATGAATGTCTTTCAAATTGAGGTGATGATCCTGGATCTGAGTTATAAATTAAATGCTCAAGAAATACCACCACTTTCTAGGCTTACGGTCACATTTTGTGTAGAACATTTGAGGAATCGGAACTTAAGGAAAAAAGATCTGGGTCCAATCAGTGGGTAAAGAAGCTAAAAAGTTTACTGGGCTGAGGAAAAAGGATAACAACTACAATGTTCAGATCATTATAGAAATTAGGTCTACATAAGCTTTACATAGTTTCATTCTCATGTGCAAATATTTCTTTACATTTCTTAAATATATTCTTTTCTCTCTTTCCCATTACTTTAGATTCATGTTATTGAACATTAATTTTCTAAGTCACTATTTAGGTAGCAGAGCGACCAGTGAGACCCTGAAAATAATTTGAGACGTAATCACCACAGTTACCTGCTGATAAAATAACTTTTGGAATTGTGTGCATTCTCCTTTTCAAAAAAGTTTTAGAATTTTTTTCACATATACTGAGGATAGCTGCATCTTATTAGGTGAAAGCAGAGTATTTTTCATTTTTGCATGGAAATGTTAACGTGTGTAAAAGGTTTCGTATGAAAAGTGAGAACTCAAAATGGTGGAGAAACCTACCTATACATTTATTCCCCTTAGTACAGAATCTACAGCCTTTTGTTCCATTTTGTGATACCATAACTAGACTCTCAATATTTTTCTTTTGCTACATGACACAGTTGAAGTAAAGCAATGTGTGCTTATGATGTGCTTTATTTTCTCCAATGGTGTAGACACCAGTGAGTAAGTAGGTGGGAGGCCCTGTGGTGATGTTTTCAGGGGGTCTGCCCACTAGCCCTATAGACCAACTCAACTCTGGCACAATGATGCTTTCAAGCCAACTTCTTGGCAACCTATCGCACAGTTTCTATGGACTAGTCTGGCCCCCTTGCATCTTTTATTGAGTTTCTCAACCAGAGTGACGGCTTCTGCATACCAGTTCTCATCCACGCTGTGTGAGATGTTTCTTTGTTATAGGCTTTTGTTTAGGTACCAGCCATACCGTCACAAAAAAAATATAATATTGGCTTCTCTCCTGGACAGCAGAGTCCTGTTCTATATCCTTAGTTTATTACATGTTTTCCCTTGGTCATCCCTAGATGTACAAGCTACTTTCTACATTTTCTTTTTTTTTTATTCCTCAGAAGCTCCATTTACCCTTTTTAGTAGTTAATCAATTTATTTGATTTATAATTATTTATTTTGCATCACCAATACTGTTTTTTTATCTCTTGACTGGACTCTGACTATACCTTCATTGAAGTAAGTTGTAGATTGCATAAAGCCTGCTGAACCCTTGCTTCACCACAAATCAGAATGAGCACAGTTGTGCATTAGAGAAGAGCATTAACCTTTTACTATCTTGCAATACTGATAGAATATTTTATTTGTGGCTTTTCTTTCTTCTTCTTCCCCTTCCACTTTCCCTTCCCCTGCTCATTCTACTCCTTCTTAATTTTTTTTTTTTAATTCTTTAAGACAGGGTCCTATCCAGCCTGGGTTAGAGCACAGTAGTGCAATCATAGCCCAATGCAACCTCAAACTCCAGGGCTCAAGACACCTCCCTGGTTCAGGCTCACAATAGCTAGGACAACTGGCTTATTACCACCATGTCCAGCTAATTCTTTCCTTTTATGTAGAGATAAGATCTCACTATGTTGCTCAGGCTGGTTGCTGCTAAATTAAAAAAAAATATATGTATGGAATTTAAATTCTGAATGTATATTTGTGGTTGATTTCTTTTTTCTTGGCCAAAATTATCAACCTGAATATTCACTGCTCAAGTGTTGCTTCACAGGATTGTGATACAAATGAAGGAATATGTTGATTTTTATTATATTTCCATTTCTCTAGGATTATGCAGCTTTTCCCATTTTTGACTAGTATGACTACTAGGCAAGGTGAATAAAGAAATACACACAAATTTGACTCAGGCTTCCTTATGTAACTGTCCATGTAAGCAAAATACATTTTGTCTCTAAATGAAATGACTTCATAGAAGTTATACATTTACTAATAGATATTAAAATTAAAGATTGCAATCAAGATTAAAATTAAAACAGGTCATATATTTTCTACACAAATAATTCTTAGTAACTTGACAGAAATTAGTATGTTTACAGATACCAAAATAATATACCTCATGTAAAAAAAAATGCTGCCTTTTCTCAGAAGTAATAACATTGGGGTATTTGATATGAGCATAAAGCTTCCTACACCAACATTCTTCTGTTGAGTTTTACCCATCCGTATATGTCTTGTTCATAAACAGTTATCACGATTCCTCAGCCTTATTTATGTACTTCTTTGCAATATACATGTATGTAAGAATGTTGGATATGAGCCCCCTTAAAATAGATTCATTTCAAAACTTTAGTGCGGTCCCTAGATTAATCAAGGTGTTTTGATTCTATTGATTTTTGTTTTCTATGGCTCCTCAGAATATTTTCAAGTCAGTTTATTACTGGATAATCTAAGAATTCCTAAGAGTAGATTCTGGATTGGTTTCTGGATCTCTAGTTAAATCTAGAATGCTCTTTCAGAAGTCCTTGAGATTAATCTGCAAAAATATATCTAATTCCAGAGCCTCCTTTTTCTTCATTCCTGAACAACTGCAAGCTTAAAATGATAATCATATTTGTGCACAAAATCTTAGATATGGTTCTGGAAACTTAAAACCTGTAAGCTTGCTGGCCTTGGAACCTAGAAAACTCTATCATCAAGTTAATAGGCTGTGGTTCACTCTGGACAAAGTCTGTGGAATGTGACTCATGCCTTCTAGTTAGAAAGGGTGAAAAAGATGTGTCAATATTAAAGCTTATTGTGTGATTTAATACAGAAGTTAGGTAAGGCCTACATTTAAATTCACGCTATTTCCCCTTCTTAGACTTATACTATGCTGAGAAGCATATGAATATACATCTATTCCTCCTTTTATATTATGGACCATACAATAATGCTATCCTTCCCCAAATGCAGCCCTTGACAACAATGTTATGACATTCACAAGGGAGCAATTTTTAAATAAATACTATGTCAAATGTAAACTGATAGTCAATGTTGTAATTTGTGGATAATCTGTAGAATACTAATGCTATAATTTTGTAGTTACTTTTTTCCATCTATTCTTTTTGTGTTATAAATTAATGAGAAAGTGTTTATCAATTATACTGTTATGAAAGAATGGGAAAGAAAACTCTCAAGAGCATTTTTAATGAGAATGACTTGATTAAATAAGAAGTGTGATAAAGAAGATAATAAATCAAGTCTAAATAGCAAAATAGAGCAACTCTCTAGGATTTATATAACTATTTATAGATGTGTTATTTTATGTTTTGTACTGTATAAGAGTAATTTAAGACAATACCTCAATAGATTTGGGACAAGACCATGAGTAATCAAAGTAAAATATGTGTGTGTTTGCTTAATATAGATTCACATTTAACTGTTTTTTTTTTAACCAGATAACATTTGTTAGTATGTTAAAATAACTTCAAAGTAATTTCACTTCATAACACAACATAATCCAAGTGAATTTACTTTAATTAACTTGGTTTACAGAAAACTTGAATAGAAATGTAATTCATACAAACCTCCTAACTCTCCCCATGGTTTCCTTCTAATAACATCTTGTGTTAATGTGGCACTTTTGTTACAATTGCTCAGCCAACATTGGTTGATTATTATTTGCTAAATTCCATAGTTTACATTTGGGTTGCCTCTTTGCATTAACAAATGAAGAATGGCAGGCATCCTCTATTAGGGTTTCATACAGAATAATTACCCCAACATGCCCACGCCCTGCACTCCCCCTGCTGATCGCTCCCAAATCTGAAACTTCTGATAAACATTTTGATATCTGAAAATCTGATAAACATTTTGCTGTAACATAGTTTTGCCTTTTAAAGAATGTCATAGAGGTGGAATCATACAGGATGTAGTTTGTAAAGACTTATTTCTTTTGTGTGCAATATGGACTAAGTGTTCTGCCGTATGATTTTTTGTGTTTTGATAGCTCATTTCTTTTCGCTGATGAATCGTATTCCATCGTATGGCTGCATCACAGTTTGTTCATTCATACACCAATCTTGGTTGTTTCCAAGTTTTAACAATTTTGAATGAAGCATATTTGTGCAGGTTTTGGGTGAACCTTATGTTTTCAACCTCATTGGATGAAACTAAAAAATAAAATGTTTATAAATTATGGTAAGTGTATGAAAGAAACCGCCAAAACGTCTTTTTAAATGACTGCACTGTTTTGTATTCCCACCAGCAATGAATTAGAGTCCCTGTTTCTCCACTGCTCTCCAGTATTTGTTATGGTAAGTGTTTAGAATTTTAGCTATTCTAATGGATGTGTAGGAGGTTGGGCAATTCAGTTTGCAAACTGGTCCTAGAAAAAGTGCTGAGTACCTCATTGCTCAATGTCACTCCGGTCTCCTTTGAAGTATTTCCAGTGAGAGGCAGTGCACTGACCACTTCTCCTGGAATGGCCAGGAAAGCTGTAATCATACAGGTCTGACAATTAAGTTTGCAAACTCATCTTAGAAAAAACTCTTTGAAGAATGAACTAGGTGCTTTTTCAAGGATGAGTTCATGAGCTTAACTGTCCAAACTTGTGAGCATATCATTATTTTAATTTTAAATTCTCAATTCTCCTCTGACATCTTATGTTGAACATCTCAAATGGTTATTTTCTATTTTATATCTTCATGCATAATGTATTTTCAAATCTTTTGCACTTTTAATTAGATTGATAATTATCCTGTTGTTGACTTTTAAGGCTTCTTTGTATATTTTGGATGCAAGTTGTTCATGAAATATGAGCTTTGCAAGCATTTTCACTTAGTCTGTGGTTTGTCTTTTCATTCTCTTAACAGTGCCTTTTGGAGAGCAGGTTTTTAATTTTACTGAGGTCTAATACCAATTTATTTTTTTACAGATTATGCTTCTGGTGTTGTATCTGAAAAATCATTGTCAAGTCTGTTACCTGGATTTTATCCTGTAATCTCCTAGGGGTTTTACATTTTACATTTGTGTATGTGATTTTGCCTTGATTTTTATGAATGGTGTAAACCAGTGTCTAGATTCATTTTTATGCATGTGGCACCCTTTTGTGAAAAGGCTACCCTTTATTGAATTGCATTTACTCCTTCCCCAAACACCAATTATATGTGTGGGAAGATATCTGTTCCATTAATGTATTTGTCTATTCTCTTCCCAATGCTATAGTCTTGATTACTATAATTTATAAGTCTTAAAGTCAACTAATATCAGTCCCACATCATTGTTCTTATCTGCAATATTTTTGTGAATATTCTATTTTTTCCATATAAACATCAGAAATAGTTTATTAGTGCACAAAATAATTTACTGATGTCTTCATTGAGATTTCGGTGAATTTTTAGAGATTAAGTTGAAAAGAACAGACATCTTGACAATATTGAGTTTCTTCATCCACATACTGAAATGTCTTTCCATTTATTTAGATTTTTTATTACTTGCATTAGACCTACAATTTTTCTCATATGGATCTAGTGCATAATTTATTCAAGATTTACCTAAGTACTTAACTTTTCAAAGTGAAAAATTTTAAGAGTTAAAAATTAGAAGTTCTTCAGTGTTCTCCATTGTAATACCTCTTCTCAGTTTGTATACGCCTCTAGAGTTATGTATTGGCTTATGTAAATGACAGCATGTAAAAAAAGCAATTGAATTTAAATATTAACTGTGTATATCAGGCAACATAGCATTCATGTATTGATTCCAAATGGGATTTTTTTATTATTAATTTAAAAAATTCTACATGTTCAATCATGTTATCTGCAAATAAAGATAATACTTTTCTTTCCAAAAATATTGTGTAATTTTCTTTTATTTTTTTTCTTCTCTGGTAGCATTAGTAGAATTTCCAGTACAATGTTAAATAAGACTTATAAGAACAGACATCTTTGTCTTGTTTCTTATCTTAGGTGAAAAGTATCTAGTTTCTCACCTATTATTATCTGTGGGCTTTTTTGTAGATCATATTTATCAAGATAAATAAGATACTGTATGTAATGACTACTGAATTTTGTTAAATTTCTGTGTCTATTAATATGATAGGATGATTTTTAAATTTGAATGATAATGTGATGGATTACATTGATTTATTTTCTAATATTGAAACAGCTCTGCATATCTGGAGTAAAACTTACTCCATTGTGGTATAGAATATGTTTTATACATTATTTTATTTGGTTTGCTAATATTTTGTTGAGGCTCTTTAATAGGTATTTTTGAATTTGGCTATCTTATAATGTCTTTGTCTGGTTTGGTGTTAAGGTAATTGTTCTTTCAGAGAGTAAGTTAGGAAGTATTGTCTCTGCTCTGTTATCTGAAAGATATGAAACACAACTGGCATAATTCTTTCCATAAATGTTTGCTACAATTCATCAGTCAATCCATCTGAGCCTTATGTTTTGTAAGTCTTTTAATGATTGATTCAATTTATTAATACGTAGAGCTTCTTATATTATGTATTTCTCTCTTATATGAGTTTTTATAGATTGTGCATTTCAAAAAATCGGTTCATTCCATCTATGTTATAAAATTTGGGGGAACACAATTTTTTTCCTTTAGTGTTTATATCTGTCAGATTTATTTTTAAAAAACATGCAAAAATTGATTTCCTAATTATTAACACACTGATGTCTCATTTGTTCTGAACTCAAGTGTAGAGTGGTAATTTAGATAATTAAATTTCCTCAATATCCAATATCTTGAAACTATGTAATAGTTTGTCTAATTGAATAATGATTCTTAAATATCTGTTACATATTTTTTTCTTAGAAAATTGTGTGGTAAACATGTATTTTCTTATGAGGGCATGCAATAATGATCCCATAAGAATAATCTCACATCTGCATGCAAACTTTTACACTTCAGTTGGTAATTCTTCCCCCTCATCATCGGGCCTCAATCTATTCTTCAGTCTTCTCCACCGTGACAACTCATCTCAGGTTGTATACACAACTACTTAGGTATTACTAAAATCCACCATTCCTCACTAATTTATTGATGATCATTTAAAGTTTCTCTTTGATAGTGAATATGTTATTTCCTCTTTGCACAGGAAAAATACTCCAGGAATGTACTCGTGAGAATTTTGCATGTTACTAGTGAGAAAATTCCACTGAATTTTAGAGTAGCACAGAAACCAGCAGAAACATTCATAATTCTAAATGTCTTATTATTTTTAGCTTACAAATATTTGAATAAATATCCTGACTGCAGGCAGTTTAAAAAGCTACCTTCTAATTACTTTTCAGTATCCTTGTGAATATTTAATACATTCTAAAAGTTGATATTATTTAGTCTCATTTATTATACTTCTTGTCATAGGAGTAAAATGAGCGAAAATCAACACATTTTTTCTTTAAGTGCTGTCAGCAACAGTGAAAGTACCAAATAAAACAGGCAGAGCAAGGCAGGCAGTGAGGTCTGGACAATTAAGTTTGTGAACTCATCCCAGAGAAAGTGGTGCATGCCTCATTGCTGAATAATATTAAGGTCACCTCCAGGTACTCCCCTTGGGAACCATGCATCGATGCCAGCGCCTAATCCAATCCACCCTTCAAAGCAATTTTGGAATTCTTTTCCCAGAATGGGTATTCAGAACTGTCCTTATGTCACCCTCAATGTTCCAAATGTCAAAATATCTTCCTTTCAATATTGTCTTCATCTCTGTGTAAGGAAAAGTTAGTAGGGCCTAGTGAGTAAGGAAGATGTTCCAATACAGTTATTCGTCTGCTGGTTTTAGGCCCCTCCCAGGCAATCCCATGGGAGCTGATGCATTGTCATCACACAAGTGCCATTAAATTGTCAAAAAGTTCAGGTTGTTTTCAACTAACTTTTTCACACATCCTTTTCAGCACTTCCAGATAGTAAACTTGGTGAAATGTTTGTCCAGTTGGCACAAATTCCTGATGACAAGATTAGCAACATTCTTTTGACTCTGGGTTTGAACTGATGGAATGTGTTTGGTCATTGACAATTGGCTGACTCCCATTGTGCACTTTGATGCTTTGTTTCAGGGTTCCCTTGGTGTACGTGTTTTCCACCATCTTGCCTTTCAAAAAGGTCTTGGCCAACTTTGGCTGTCTTTTGCTTTTGTTCATCAGTGAGCTCCTTCAGGGCCATTTTTCCACACACATCTCATGCCAAAATTTCTCTTTAAGATTTTCCTGTTTCCTTATTGATGTTTATTTACTTGGCCTGCTATGTTTCTCACAGTTATCTGATAGTTGACACAAAATTTAATAAATTTCAGCAACGTTTTCATCAGTTTCACTTGTTACTGACCAACATTACCTCTCTTTATTGGTGATGCTTCCACTTCTCTCAAAAAACCCATTTAATCCATTTGTACACTGCCATTTTCTTCATTGCCTTATCCCTATAAACTTGAGCTAATGTATCCCTGATTTCACTTCCACCATTGCCACATTTAATATAAAATTTTGTTCAAGCTCTGACATGATCATAATAGGACAAAAACATGCAATGACAATAATGATGCCACTCAGCAAAACAGCCCCACATTTGCCAAGAACAAAGCTGTGAGATGCCAATACACCAAGGTAATGAAACACACAAATTTGACAATTAAGTTCACAAAATTATCCCTAGCATGAACTGACCATGCTAGATTAAATGAAGTATTTATAAAATATCTTATAAAAAAGTTTTTCTTGTTCCTTTGATGTTAATATAAAATAATGTGAAGAAAAGCAATGTATAGTGTAGTGATAGATGAGGCTGAGAGTGGAGATGGAATGTTCAACATGAAAATTCCACCCATGCTACTTCTAGGGATAGGACCTCATTCCATTCATTTCCAGAAATTCAAGCTACACTGAGACTTCTTGGAAAACAAGGTGCCATGTAGAAAGGAAGAGAGAACAAGTACCAAGGTCACAGACAGGTTAGGGAAAAGGCAGTCTTGGAAACAGATACTAATCATCCCAAACTCAGTTGCCCAATATGGACCAAAGATGACCCATTCAGACAAGCCCAAGTTCTCACAAACCAGACTCAAATCTATGAGCATAATAAAATATCTGTTTTAAGCAACTTAGCTTTGAAGTTCTTTAAAATACAGAAATAGAGAAATAGAACTCTGCTCACCCCAAACATCTTATAAGTAAATGAGGTCTGACATTAAGTCTTACCCCCATAAACATCTTGACGTGCTAAAATCAAGGTCTTCATTTGAAATACCTCTGTGCTCTGATTATTAATCAAAACATTAAACATTAATTTTTAAATATTATTATTAAAAAACTAATAAGAGTATGTCCATAATCTTAATAGTACGAGTTACCTGCATATTGTTCAGTATCTTATTAATCTGAGACTTTTATTTCTCACATTGACTGACCAGGGAGGTTGAAGCTCCTGACCCTACATACTTGGCTTTCTCCTAGATTAATTTATTCCATTTATATTGTTTGCCTTTTTTTTTAATTTGTTATTTTTTTTTTTTATTGAATGTTAACTATGTACATTAATGAACTTCTGGGGTACAGTTTGGGTTTTTCACATGAAATCCGAAATACTACCATCAAAATGATCAAAACAGCCCTCATGTCATTTTCTCAGTTATTGTTTTAAAAACGTTCTGATTCTACTCTTAGAGAGATTCACTTGTACCCCTGTAAGATAAACCTCAAAAATGGTCCCTCCAATCCCCCCTGGGGCTGGGTTTGAACCTGCCACCTCCAGCATATGGGACCAGTGCCCTACCCTTTTAAGCCACAGGCACCTCCCCATCAGCAACTTTAGACATCGGATCTTTAAGCCCTTTAAGTTCTGCTGTCATCCCAGAGAGTCTTAACACCCCTATGGACAAATGCTGGGGAGGTGAGGAAGCCTCATACTCAACAAAATCGAATTTTAACCCAACTTCAGATGAGGAGACAGATGGCGGTCTGGGAAACCCAGCTCCTCTGCTTTGCTAAAGAGACCCTGCCTGGGGGTGGGGACGCCTCCAACTTGACAGCAAACAACACTGCACACAGATAGAGTCTGGCCTCTCTGCTTATTCTCCCATTGAAAGCTTTTGTGATATAGAAGACTTTCCCGAGCTTTGCTCTCCTTGTCTCAGCAATGGCTTCTGAGAACCATTTCCTGAAGGGCATTGATTTCACTGTATATTTGCTAATTGTGATCAGAAAGTCCTCAGCTTTCTTTTCAGTAAAGATAAACATTCCTAGATGATAATACCCCTAAACCATCTTTTAAATACTAAATCGAAACATTGAATACAAATTCACCAATGGAATGAAGCAGCTGTTCAAATGCTTACAGAAGTAGTTCCATCGCAGCCTTTCAGGGAGCCCATTCTGGACCATTTTCATTAGGAAAAGTTTCCCCTAAAATCATGAAATTCAAACCATGAATATCAAATATCCTTTGATGTCTTAGGTCTTCATGATTGAAAAATCCGGTGCTTTTTCTGCTACATTAAATAAAAATGAAAAAGTAAATGGTTGAATGGATGGTGGCGTGAAATTTCTTTTAACTCAGCATGAACCCACAGAAACGAAGAAACGTGAAAAGATTATCAGTGTAGAAAGGGCCTGAACTCATTAATGAGAAAGTGAAAAAGTCTAACTAACTTGAAATTAACCTTTTAGATCTTGCAAGATGGAAACGCACCTATATGGTATGCTCTCAAAACTTAGTATTAAGCATGCAGGATTTTTTTAAAAATCAAAGGATAAAATGTATACCATAGAAACGTGGGTGGTGGCTTGCTGTGGTATAGCACTTACTGAACAATGGCTGAATAAAAAATGCTAAGAATGTGCCCTGGAGGTAGGAGAATGGGAATATAAGTATAGATGTTCCATAAAATACAAAAATAGATTAGTAATCAACTACCAATATGCAGCAGAGCTTCCATAGTTGGCCACCTCCCTACACTGACCACTTCAAGTTGACCTGATTTTCGTAGACCAGACATGCACCACATGTGCATATCATTACTATAGGGCTAGTTCCTTATGTTGACCACCTCTGTATATTCACTAGTTTGTTACAGTCCCTTTACACAGTCAACACACTGTTGTGCCCAGATCACGTAGTTCCCAAAGACCACCAGGAGCCGAGTCCAATGCAAAAGCAAAAGGACCTTTATTGCAGCAAGCTCAAGCTTAGACTCCTGGGGGCTGGGCTGCAACGGATCCTGGCCAAGAGCCACGAGCTCTGGGGGGGGGGGGGGTTGTTAATGGGGTGGGATCGTAGGTGGGGTTTGGGGAGGATCTGAGTATGGGGCGGCGCAGGATTGGGCACTAGTGGCCCAGTGGTCTGATTACAAGGTGTGTTCTGATTGGGTGGTAGGAATCATGCAATTATGGGGAAATTGGGAAACCGAAACTTATTTTTCAAGATGGTGGGAGCTGCCTAAAATGGCATTTGTCTTGTTCTCTCAACACAACTGAAACTGGGAGATAATCTAATCTGTGAAGAGCCCTCTTAATTTTTCATCCAGTATAAATAGCTGGCCACAGCAAAGAACTTCAGAATGAATTACTCCTGCATGAACCATAACTTCTCACTACCCACCAACAAACAGGTGGTGGCCATTCCTCTCTCAGAACAATAACAGGACCTCTTCCCTGCACTTCACTACCTGTTTCTGGTCCTCCTTTTCTGAGTGAGAACACTCATTGTCCCAAGTACACAGCAGGCGCATCATCATCCCATTCAACAAGCACATGCTGGCTGCTCACCTTACGCCCGGCCCTGTGCTGGGTTTGAGGGTAGAAATCCAACAAAATACAGTCTTCTTTCACAGAGCAGACAAGAATGGAGAACCCAAGTTGTTGCCTGTCCAGGATCCTGCCCTTCTTCTGGGAACAGTAACTTCCCACCAACATCTGGACAGTGCTGGCACTCAATCTCACACTCATCTGGCAGAGTTGACTGATACAGGGCAGACACCTGACCCCACCCAAACCAAACAAAGACATCGCTCTGAATTTTCCAACTGAAAGTGAGACAGTCAGTCCCTTTATGATAGTGATTTTTTTTAAAGGCAAACATGAACAAAGTTTATTGAGGAAGAGAAAGGTAGGTTTACACAGTAAAAGCACGATATCTTCACCACAGACCATGAGTGAACCTCCTTTGCCAGGGCCAAGAGACTATGATAGGCTTTTCATTGGGTATCCCACAGCACACTGGTGTAGTGTGAGAGGGTCTTAGACATGCCACAAAAATTATTAATTATTGATTAAATTATTTTTGAAAGAAGTTCAAAGCACAGTAAGTATATTCTTCTTTTTAACTCTTTTTTCTTTTTGATCAACATAATTTAAGTGTGCCGTAGAAGTTTAACTATAGAATCAAATGTGCTGTGAGATTAAAAAAAAAAAAAAGGTTGAAAAACACTGCTTAGGGCAGTGGCTCATGCCTATAATCCCAGCACTTGGGAGGCTCTGGAGGGTGGATTGCCTGAGCTCACAGGTCCAAGACCAACCTGATCCAGAGTGAGACCCCATCTTTAAAAAGTAACCGGGCATTGTGGCAGGCGCCTATAGTCCCAGCTACGTGGGAGGCTGAGGCAAGAGAATCACTTAAGCCCAGGAGTTTGAGGTTGCTGTGAGCTATGATGACACAGCACTCTACCACGGGTGACAAAATAGACTCTGTCTCAAAAATAAAGAAAAGAAAAACACTGCTTAATGAGAACAGAAGTTAATAAGTATAATGCTCCTGAGCTGTCAGTAGCCTGAGCGTCAAATTTTTACACTCAAGAAAGTTTGTGACAGCAGTGAAACTGGGAAAAATTAGAGGGAGAAAGAGAGAGAAACATGCTCTTATGAAACCTACTGTGTGACCACTGTGGCCTTCTAGTACAGCCTAAAATTTGGTATAGTGATACCCCCGGCTTTGTTTTGGTTACTAAGAACTGCCTTCGCTATACGGGTTTTTTTCTGGTTCCATACAAAATGCAGAATCATTTTTTCCAAGTCTTGAAAGTAGGATGTTGGTATTTTAATAGGGATGTAAATTACTCTGGGAAGTATAGACATTTTAACAATGTTGATTCATCCCAGCCATGAGCATGGTATGTTCTTCCATTTGTTGATGTCCTCTGCTATTTCCTTTCTTAGGAAAAATAGAGACATAAATATTTGGAATCGCATAGAAAAACCTGGAAAGGAAACCAACAACTTATAGCCTGCTAATCTTCAATAAACCAATCAAGAGCATCCACTGGGGGAAAGAGTCCCTATTTAATAAATGGTGCTGGGAGAACTGGATATCCACATGTAGAAGACTGAAATTGGACCTGCACCTTTCTCCACTCACAAAAATTGATTCAAGATGGATGAAGGACTTAAATTTAAGGCATGAAATGATAAAAATCCTCAAAGAAAGTATAGGAAAAAGACTGGAAGATCTTGGCCTGGGGAAAGACTTTATGAGGACGACTGCCATGGCAATAGCAACAACAGCGATAATAAACAAATGGTATTTAATGAAACTGAAAAGTTTCTGTACAGCCAAGGAGACAACAACCAAAGCAAATAGACAACCTACTCGATGGGAAAGGATATTTGCATATTTTGAATCAGACAAAAGTTTAATAACCAGGATCTATGCAGAACTTCGATTCATCTACAAGCAAAAAACCAACAATCCCATGCATCAATCAGGAAGAGAGATGAATAGAATCTTCTCTAAAGACGATAGACAAATGGCTACTAAGCATATGAAAAAATGCTCATCATCCCTAATTATTAGAGAAATGCAAATTAAAACCAACCACCCTGAGATATCATCTAACCCCAGCGAGAATGGCCTATATCACAAAATCTCAAAACTGCAGATGCTGGTGCGGATGTGGAGAGATAGGAATGCTTTTGCACTGCTAGTGGGACTGCAAACTAATACAACCTTTTTGGAAGGAAGTATGGAGAAACCTTAAAGAACTCAACCTAGACCTCCCATTTGATCCTGCTATCCCATTACTGGGCATCTATCCAGAAGGAAAAAAAAACTTTTATTATAAAGACACTTGTACTAGGCTGTTTATTGCAGCCCAATTTACAATCACTAAAATGTGGAAACAGCCTAAATGTCCTTCAACCCAGGAATGGATTGGTAAGCTGTGGTATAAGTATACTATGGAATATTATTCAGCCATCAAAAATAATG
>CAUYQV010108976.1:0-11896 GCA_963574575.1 Galagoides demidoff
ATTTTTTTGGTTGCAGCCATCATTGTTGTTTGGTGGGCCGGGGCTGGGGATTTGAACCCGCCACCTTAGGTGCATGTGGCCGGCACCTTAGCCGATTGAGCCACAGGCGCCAAGCCAGAAATCTTATTTCTTTCCCAACTCTGTCCCCATTAAACACTCACCTCGCCCACCCCAGCCCCTGGCAGCCACCATTCTACTTTCCGTCTCCAAATCTGGAGTACCTCACAGAGCGGTCATCCTTTGGGAACTAGCTCATTTCACGTAGCGTAACACCTTCACAGTTCATCTGGGCTGGTGGTTAGTTCTTTACAGTTTGTTGGCCATCGTTTCAAATTTGAGCTTTGTTTTCTTGTTGAGGACCGACAGTCTCAGACATTGAGGACAGGATAGCAAGCTGAAGTGTGCCTGGCCTGGAGGCTTCCTTCTCCTTCTCATCACCCTGCACTATACTTATCATGGCCATCCTGCACATTTCTCAGGGTTTCCCCCTGCCTGGTCCACCACAGAACTGCTGTGTTAGCCACTCCTAGCTGCTAACTCCTAACTGCTGCTGCTAGGTGGAAGCCCTTGAGGTGTCTCTTAGTCCCCACCCTTTCATCCTCAGCATCAACAGCACCCAAGGCCCTCAGGCAAAGGCTTCAGTGAAGGAAAAAACACTTTCTTCCCCTTTACCTTCCTCTGGAGGCACAGGGGGCCCTTCAGGCTTGTCTTTTGTTTGCTCGTTCATATAATAATTATTATTGTTTTATTTTTTCTTTATCAACACCATTTCAACCTGAGCATATAATTATTATTTTTAAGTAGTACATTCAAATGGCCATGTGTGTGTGTGTCAGCAGAAGAATGAGCTATGAAAAATCTCTCTCCCTCCCCTACCTCCCTGCTCACCTTCTCAGCAGTCTACCACTGTCACCTTGACTGTCTTTCCAGGGATAGTTTGCACATAAACACACACATGACTGCCTTTTTGTACATAAAAGATATCATCTGAGACTAGTCATCTCTATCATGCTTTTTGGAAAAATACAGGACCATTAAGAGTGTAATAGATAAGTTCTCATCATCCAGAGTTGATGGGGACATCTAGTCATAGCCATTTCTTTCTTTCTTTTCCTTTCTTTCTTTCTTTCTTTTTTTTTACATAAAAGAAGTAAAACGTTGTAGAAGAAGTTGAAGTATTCTGTGGCCTTTGTGGCCAGTCCCATTTCCTTCCTCCCATCCCCAGAAGATAGCACTATTATAAATGTGTCACATCCTTTCAGTAATTTGGCATATTTCATGTGCATACATATAGATGTCTATAGACAATGTATAATACCATTTTGTGTGATTTTTTCAGTTTACACAACATCATGCTTAATATTCCTCCCAGTATTCACAAGCATTTAAGTTCTTTCACACTTTGCTCCCCAAATAACACTGGAGGAAATTGCCTGTGGATGCAGCTTTGGTCACATGTATGAGCACATCTGTAGGATAACTTTGCAGAAGTAGATTTACTAGATCAAAAGATACAGGCATTTTATTATTTTGATAGATTACTCCAAAGAAATGATACCAATTTTTACTCCTTCTGGCAATGCCTGTGATATTTCCCTACATCTTCTCTCACACAGTAGTTTATGGAAATTTTTTTTTTCAGACAGAGTCTCACTTTGTCACTCTTGGTAGAGTGTCTTGGCATCATAGCTCACAGCAACCTCAAACTCTTGGGCTTGAGTGATTCTCTTGCCTCAGCTTCCCAAGTTGCTGGAACTACAGGTGCCTGCCACAACGCCTGGCTATTTTTAGAGATGGGGTCTTGCTCTAGCTCAGGCTGGTCTTGAACCTGTGAGCTCAAGCAATCCACCCACCTTGTCCTCCCAAGTGCTGGGATTACAGGCATGAACCACCAGACCCAATGAAATTTTTAATCCTCACTTATCTAACAGGTGAAAAATGATACATCTTATAGTTTATTTTATATTTATTTTGTTATAAATGAGGTCAAGCACGTTTTCGTGTACTTGAAAGTCATGTGTATTACTTAACGACTTTTTAGAAATCCTTTGCCCATTTTCCTTCCTTCTTTTCTTCCTTCCTTCCCTCCTTCCTTCCTTTCTTTTCTTTTGGAGGGGGCAGAGTCTCACTCTGTTGTCCTAGGTAGAGTGCCATGCCATGATACCTCACAGCAATCTCAAACTCTTGGGCTCAAGCGATTCTTTTGCTTCACCCTCCCCAGTAGCTGAGACTACAGGTGCGTGCCACAACACCCAGCTAGTTTTTCTATTTTTAGTAGAGATGGGGGTCTCCTTCTTGCTCCAGCTGGTCTTGAACTCATGAGCTCAAGCAATCCACCCGCCTTGGCCTCCCAGAGTGCTGGGATTACAGGCATGATCCACTGTGCCCAGCCGCCCATTTTTCTCTTGGGCTGATGATAGTGTATTTTACCTTGAAGTGTATTGACCTTTAAGTGTATTTTACATCTGAAGAAAATTAACTGTCATGATATGTGTTGCAAATATTTTCCCAATTTATTGTCTATATTTTGATTTGCCCTACTTTTATTTGTCACTGGAAGTTTTCAATATTTATGTGGTCAACTTTACCAGTATTAATGTTTTGAAGTGGTGATACATTTACTGCTTTCTCTTTCATCATTTCTCTCCTACCATACCATTTCCCCCCAATATCGAAATTAAGTCAGTACCATTCTAGCTCAAATTATACCTCATATTCTTGGGTCCCAGTTTAGACAACAGCTAAAAGCCACTCCAGCGTCAATCCAGGTGAACCCTGGAGGTTCAACATAACCCCAGAGTGTATTGTATTTATAGGGCATCCTACCATCCTACCCCTGTCCCAAGCACTGACACTTCCTGGACTTTTTTCACCCTAGGGAGCCTGCTGGCTCCAAGTGGGTCTTCACAGACCACCTTCGTCCAGGCTGCCCTTTACCTTGGGAGGCAACACAGTGGGACTGGCACAGTGGAGCTAGGACTGTGGTAACCTACTGCTTTTCTTTCATTCTCTTCACCTCAAAAAATTCCCCCAAGAAACCAGGTTTCTTACTGTCAGAGAAAGGGAGGGAGGAAACAAGAACGGACTCATGATGTCAGACTAGACTTGGTAACTATCAGTGTGAACTCATAGCTCCCAATATGTAAAGATATAGAGATAAATAAAGAGGTGTAATATTTTGAATTTCCTTTTTTTTTTTTTTTGCATCCCCTAAATGTTTTCCACTCACATCCTGTTCATTCTTTTCATTTGGTCATTCTCCCCCAACTTGTAAGGGCAGGGACATGGTTGGCCACTCCCAACGCTCCCTCCACATCTCTTCCACCCAGACTCAAAGATCTGCACAAAGTGGCCAACAAGGATGGCTCATGCCTGTAATTCCAGCACTTTAGGAGAGGCTGAGGTGGAAGGACCATTGCTTGAGGCCAAGAGTTCAAGACCAGCCTGGACAACACAGTGAGATCTTTAAAATAATAATTTAAAAAAAGGCCTGTACAAAGTACCATGACTTAGGCATTGTGAATTAAAAATTAAGACTGAGAGAAAAAAACAAAACAAGATCAAGATTTGTTGTTGAGGATTGGGTGGCACCATCCTTCATTCTTTTGCCTTCCAGGATCCACATCTGCTGTTGGACATTCTGCACCCTCAGCATGGCTGTATCCTCCCTACAGATATTTTAGCCACGAGCAAATGATTTCCTTCCTTCCTTTCTCCCTCCTTCCTTCTCTTTTTCCTTTCACCCTTCCTTTTCTTCTTTCTCCTTTCCTTCCTATCTTCTCTTCTCTCCCTCCCTTCCACAAAAGTTTACTGCTCTGCCCACACATGTCCTGGCTGTGCTTGGCACTGGCAGTTCAGTAGTGAGCAGTGTGACAAATACCAGCACTGCCTTCAACAAACCCACAACCTAGCAGGCTTCATAGGCGACTCAGTCACTAAAATATTTAGCACCCTCCTCCCGGTGGATTCTCTCTTCCCAAAATAGAGGCAGTTAGCAGTCCCAACTCAGGGATCAAGCCTCCAGCGCTAAGAAACACTTTCCTCTCTTCACCAGAGGAGAGAGCCGCTAAAGAACTCTAACCCCTTTTGCGTTTAGCTTATTCATAAACATTGAAATTCGGTGGCCTCACAGGGAAGAGGGAAGCCGTCATGATCCGCGTTTTAGGGGTGAGGAGAAGTGGGCACGTGCCAAGCACCGCAAACATTGCAGCACCCAGATGTCAGTTTCCCCCCGGCTCCGCTCGCACCGCAGGTAAACACCCCTCTCCCTCGCCACTGGCTCCCGAGAACGCGCGCGGCTCTCTATGCTCGCCAGCTGGCGCACTGGGGAGCACAGAACCGCGGGGAACTGCCCGGTGTTGGGCTGTAGACCAGGCTGTGGTCAATAAAAAGCCGAGATCCCCACCGCTGAGCCTCTCCAAAAGGAAAAGCGAGTCTGCAGGGAGGGGAGACAGAAGCGGTCTCTGGCCCAGAGCTGAGCTCAGAGTAGGACAGCCGAGGGGACCCGAGTGTGGGGAGGGCGAAAGAGCGCAAAGGAGGGGGCAGGGTGGGGAGGGGTCGCGAATCGTAAATTTGTGAGCAGTAAACTGGCCCAGGCGTGCGATTTTCTCCAGTAAACTCTGCCTGCCTTAGGAGAAAACCAGAAAAAAAAAAAAAAATGAGAGGGCGGTAGCCCCTGAGAGGCGGCAATCTTGAGATCTCCGTGGGTGTGATCTGGACGTTCTAGAGAGGCGGGTCTGCGCTACGGTACGTCCGCAACCCCCGGGCTGCTGAGCTGGGGGTCCAGCCCCGGGACGGGGAGACTGAAGCCAGGAGGGGCAGGCAGCTCTGCAGAAAGGGCACGGAGGGTGGGTGCGGCTGCACTTCAGATAATAGAAAAAAGGCCGGATATGAGTGTCCTCCAGAAGGTGGCCAACTCGCCGAGCCGCCAGCCAACTCTGCTTGCTGTGAGCTGGAGGAAGGAGGAGGCTAGTGTCCTGATCCTTCCTAGGTGCCCGGTGGGTCCAGGACGCAGCCAGTCTAGGCAGAGGGTGGCCTGGCTGGAGGGACTAGTGGTCAGAGGGCTGGCACAGAGCTGTGTGGCGACCCTAAGGGAAGCACCTGTACCCAGTGGCCATGGTCAGGGAAATTCCAGAATTCTATGAGGCAAGAAGTAGCGGGAATATTTCAGAGAAGTAGTTTAATGCTGTGTTCTGTTGCGTTTTCATGGAATCTTCTAGATTCTCTCCCCAGAGCCAAAGTTGGATTTTCCACTGGGTGAATGAAGCTTCTTAAGCTTCAGGGCCTTCCCCTGCCTTTAAGGCCCACTTCATGATTTTGTATGTATAATTTTTAAAATCGTCCCCACCCTGATAATAAAACCTTGAGGCCCAACAAAAATTTAATTGGACTCTGCATAAAACTCTGCAAGTTTGAGAGATTTAAGAACCTCCATACTTTGATTTCTAAACAATTTCCCTACTCGGGGGAAAAACAAGTGTTCTATCTGGGAGTGAATTTTTTCTTGTTGGCCCAGGCAATATCTAAAGGTGTGTTACCGTGACCTTAGTTGAGGACAGAGTTACCCAATATTCTCCAGCTCCGATGAAGGTGAAGAGGCACGTTGGCAGGACATGTGACAATCACATGCACAGGTATGTTTCTTGGGGCAGGCTTGGACCAGGCACCTCTAAATGCTCATGTGTCCTTTGCAAACATTGGGACCCCAGTATCTAGGTTCAGGCCCACTTTGTAGGGGTGAAACCCTACCCCCCTCCCCCTCCCAGGGACTATGATTGCCTGGCCAGAAGTCACAGAATGTTCCCAACTAATGAATGAGTATTGTTCTCAGAAAGAGAATTTGTAAGTCAATTGTTTAGAACTAAAAGGCGTTTCCCTGATAAACAAGAGCTTGTGTAATCTTAGCTATTCAGGACAGCTCAAAAGAACTTCGTGTGTCTCTGAAATCAAGAACTGTTATCAACAATGATAACAGAAACCCCCCCTCTGAGAAAACTTGGGACCCTCAGAAAATGCCTTCTTCTATCCTGAGATGATGGTAATCTGCAAATGGGGAGGAGGCCAGTGAGGAGAAAACTGGGAGTGGAGGTTAGGGAAGGAAGGCAGGCCCAGCGAGGGCACAGTGGTCCCCAGAATTGCCCCTAGTCCACACCTTCAGAGGGTTCTGGGAGTAGGCCTGCTTTCCTTCTGCTTCTTTGCCCTTTTGAAGTTTCCTAAGGTCTTTGTTTCCATGAAACAATGGTAAACAGACTGGGGGTTTAAAAAAAGACTCTTACGTGAGGGGGTGAAATGTCCCTTAAGGGCTGTTTCAGAAAAGACTAGGGTGAACACAGGGAAGAATGTGGATTTCTGAGTATGCAAAAGACCAAACAAATCCACCTGTGGGTGACTTCAGTCAACATGATACACACTCAATACGTCTATACCACTACTTCAGTTTTTTAAAAGCTGATATTTTACAAAAGGCTTTCACATCCATTATTTTATTTGCGGTAAGATAGTATTTTCCCTGTTTTTTGCTAAGGATCCTGAGATCATTTAACTAGTTGGCTGGGAAGCCAGGTCTCTTCAACACCGAATCCTGTGCCCTCACTATTTCTAAGAGGCTGGTTAATTCCCTAAGGGAAGCAGGTGCAGAGTCCTGTGGCCGAAATGAATCCCCTGAGAATATGTTTTTTTCCTCTGGCTCTAAATTCCACTAAGTTATCCTAAAAACATCTAAAGGTTCTTATTTTCTTAAACTTCTCTAGGGAATGAAATCTATACTCTCAGTTACTTGTCCTGGTAACAAATAGCCTTTTGATAATTAGAAAGCCATCCTTTATTTCCACCTTGGGTCTTTTTGTTACCAAAAAAAAAAAAAGTTTGGCAGAGAAAGTGTTTTTCACTACTTCACTGGAAAAAAACCAATACAGTGCTTAGAAAACAAGGGACTAGTCTATGGCTACTGGGTCAGTTCGCAACAGTCCACAGCTGAACTGAAATAACAAATGCCAAGAATGGGATCCTCTACACTTGCCAAGGTGCTTGCTCACTCCTCTTCTGTGGCAACTGAGCTTTATAAACCCCCTAAGAGGTAGGTGGAGCTGGCCTCAGCACCGGGAGCTAAGGAGCAAACTAAAGCCTGGACCCCTGGAAGCTTCCCCCAAGGCTCTTGAACAAATCAACAGCAGAGCCAGGGCTGCAATTCTGATCTCCTGACCCTGGGATTAAAAAGCCAGATCTCTATGCCTATCAAAAAGTCATGTTGACTTTAGAGAAACAAGGTCTTTATTTGGGTGAGTTCTTAATTCAGTGCTCAAGCCCAAGTTCCCAAATTCATCACTGCTGAAGGCAGCCCCCAAGGGCCGTGCCTAAGCAAGAACATGAAGCCCCAGTTGGCTTCTGCCAGCAGGGCCTGGGGCAGAGCCAGCTGAGTGTGGCAGCTGTGCAGTGCTGGCTTCTCCCAGCTCTGGCTTGCGTGGGAAACAGCAACATTCAGAGGCTTGAGATGTTATCCTTCAGGTCTGTCCAGATCTGTGAGCTATGTGATCTTGTACAATCTGATTTTTGCTGCTACTTTTGGCACATACGGTTTCTGTGTGTGTGTCTCCACAGCTAGAGAAGCCAAGTCAAAGACACAGGCCAAGCCAGGTGTGGTGGCTCACACCTATAATGCCAGCACTCTGGGAGGCTGAGTCAGGAAGATTGCCTGAGCTCAGAAGTTTGAGATCAGCCTGAGCAAGAGTGAGACCTGGTCTCTAAAAAAGAGCTCATGGTGGCGGGTGCCTGTAGTCCCAACTACTTGGGAGGCTAAGGCAAGAGGATCACTTAAACCCAAGAGGTTGCTGTGAGCTGCGATGCCACATCACTCTACCCCGGGTGACATGAAACTCTGTGTCAAAAAAATAAAAAAGACACAGACCAAACTTAGGATGTAGGTTTGCCTCACAAGAATTTCCCTTCCTCATCTGACCATTCAGTGCTGGTCCAGCTGACCACAGTGGAGACTAAAAACAGATCCAGGAAGCTAAGTCTACACATTTTACCGAGTAGGAGGGTTTGGGGACAGACTCTCTTGGCCTTACTTAGTCTCTTGGGAGATGCTAAGTCTAGGATAGTTTGCCTTTCTCTCTTTCTGGTCCAGTCTTTTTTTTTTTTTAACGAGACAGAGGTCTCTCTCTGCTTGTTGCCCAGGCTACAGTGGAGTGGCTATTCACAGGCATGATCACAGAGCACAGCAGCCTCTAACTCAGTGTTCTTCAACCTTATTTATCTGGCAGCATACTTGAACCTGTAGTTATTATTACTTTTTCTATTTTTTGAGACAGAGTCTTAAGCTGTCTCCGTGGGTAGAGTGCTATGGCATCACAGCTCAAACTCTTGGGTTTAAGCAATTCTCTTGCCTCAGCCTCCCAAGTAGCTGGGACTACAGGTGCCCACCATAACACCTGGCTATTTTTTTGTTGCAGTTGTCATTGTTGTTTTAGCTGGCTTGGGCCAGGTTCAAACCACCAGCCTTGGTGTATGTGGCTGGCACCCTACCCACTGAACCACGGGCTCCACCAATTGAACCTGTAGTTAAACTTGTATGGCACACTTAAATGATGGTGATCAAAAACAAAAGAGTAAAAAAACCGAATATATCTACTGTGCTTTGAACTTCCTTTGAAAAGGAAGTTCTAAATCATCTTTAGAAATTTTCACTACACACCTAAGATCCTCTTATGGTTGAAAGTCAGTGCTCTTAACTCCTGGGCTCAAGCCATCCTCCTGCCTCAGCCTCCTGAATAGCTGGGACCACAGGCATCCACAAGCACTCCTGGCTCCAGGTCTAACCTTGAGTGTGCAAACATTCACTCTGATTTACTGTGCATCCCCATCCTCAGCCCTCTACCAGTTTGAGGCCCTGGCTGCACATCCTCCAAACTCAACTCTCTCTGCCAACGGCCATCTCACTGCATGGAAGGCTTGGTGTAGTCACATGTAATAACCTGTTGGCAGGTTCCTAGCTGCTGAGCAGTCATCCAAAGTCATCTCTTAAAAACACAGATTCCCAGACCTCACTCCAGCTTCACTCTCTATGACTGGGCCCCAGGAGTGTGAATTGTTTAATTTCCCTAGGTGATTTTAATGCAGCCAGGTGGCAGGCAAGCCTAGGAACCAGTACCCAGGGTATGTGAACTCCCTCCTTACCCCACTGCCACAAGGGGACAAACCACTACTCTCTCCATTTCCATACATGTGGGCAGCACTTCAGCTGTGGTCCACCCTCTGCTCCAAGTCCATTTCAGACTTCCTCTCCCATATCATATGAACACTGTCTTCTTTTGACCTGGGCTCATTTCTTTCTGAGCAGGTGGAGGATGGGGAGGCAGAAGTCCCAAGAGCTGCTCATTCCACCTCTCTCATCTGAGACACACACACAGACACCTTGCTCCAAACCTGGCATCCCCAGGCAAGAGCTCTGAGTCAGGTAGACAGGAGCTGCTATCCCCGCTCATGCACCGGCAGTGGTGGAGTGGGGGGTGGCAAGCAAGAGCAAGACTTGGATTCCTGGGACCTGCCTTCTCCTCCCACCTCTGTCCCAGCAGCGCCCCTCTCAGTGAGTGTTCCTCATTCCAACACAATGTGTGAGTTCAGCACTGTGACTAGTGTGGCCACACCACCAGGGTGTCAGAATGCCAAGGCTACACTGAGTTTAGGGATGGGGCCTTTGAGAAGCTAAAATATGTCACATAATTTGAAAGTGTTTTAGGTTGTCCCCTTTTCTTTCTTTCTTTTTTGGAAATAGTCTTACTCTGTTGCCCAGGCTAGAGTGCCATGGCAATGTCATATCTCATAGCAACCTCAAACTCCTGGGATCAAATGATCCTCCTGCCTCAGCCTCCTGACTAGTTGGAACTATAGGCACCTACCACCACACTCAGTTAATTTTTCTATTTTTAGTAGAGACAGGGTCTTCTTGCTCTTGCACAGGCTGGTCTTGAACTCTCAAGCTCAAGGGAGCCTCCTGCGTTGGCCTCCCAGAGTGTTAGGATTATAGGCATGAGCAATGAAGCCCGGCTGGTTGGCTGGTTGGTCCCCTTTTCTTGGGACCAAAACTTTGTATATTTATGATGGAGAGTTAAGTCCTGCATGGAGACTAAGAGGCTGGAAAAGCAGATTGGAAAAGGGAATTCAGAAGCTCAGTTCATAACCCTGTCCACTCAAGATCAAACATGTACGGAGTTCTTCTGAGTTGTTTTTTCTTTTCTTTTCTTTCTTTCTTTTTTTTTTTTTTATTGAAACAGAGCCTCAAGCTGTCGCCTTGGGTAGAGTGCCGTGGCGTCACAGCTCACAGCAACCTCCAATTCCTGGGCTCAGCTTCCTAAGTAGCTGGGACTTCAGGCCCTGTTACAACGCCCAGCTATTTTTTGGTTGTAGTTGTCATTGTTGTTTGGTGAGCTCAGGCTGGATTCAAACCCGCCAGCTCTGATGTATGAGGCTGGCATCTTAGCTGCTTGAGCTACAGGTGCTGAACCTTTTTTTTTTGAGTTTTAAAGATTACTTCACTCATATTCAAAACCTCTGACTCCTAATACCTGAGAAGGGCAGTGGAGATATAGTTGTCCTTTGTGTAAATTCAGGGCAAGAGCACAGTAGAGAATGCCCATGCCGCTCATGTCAAATGAAGCCCCTGAGGCAGCTCTGTATTTCCTACTGAGTGTGAGCTACCATCTAGGTCCATTGTCCTAGGCAGGTAATGTCCTGAGCCATTCTACCAGTTTTCTCTTCGCTTTGGCATCTATGTCAACATACTACGTCGTATACTTTTCTGTGCTGTTATCCCTGTATGCTTTGTCTGTTTAATTTTGGTCTTGGGGTCCCCCAGTTCCCTCTGCCATGATCCCTTATCAGATGAAATTTCCTTCGGTACTTGTCTCACTCAGAATTCATGGTGGTTGGGTGGCACCTGTGGCTCAGTCGGTAGGGTGCAGGCCCTGTATACCAAGGGTGGCAGGTTCAAACCCGGCCCCAGCCAAACTGTAACAAAAAAATAGCCGGGTGCTGTAGCGGGCGTCTGTGGTTCCAGCTACTTGGGAGGCTGAGGCAAGAGCATCTCCTAAGTCCGAGAGCTGGAGGTTGCTGTGAGCTGTGATGCCATGGCACTCTACTAAGGACAATAAAGTGAGACTCTGTCTCTAAAATAAACAAAACAAAGTTCATGGTGAGATGAAGAAGGAAATAGGTTACCTCTTATTTCAGAAGATTGATTCTCTACCCAGAAATCCACTGAGAACCAAGAGAGAGCTGTGGAGTCAGCATCGATTCATAGCTGTGTGAGGCAAAGGATGTTACTTAAACTCTCTGAGTTTTCCCATGTGAAACACGGGGACAATGATGCCTACCTTACAGAGAGGAATTACACAGAGCGTATGCAAAGCAGCTGGTATGCAGGAGGCACTCTATAAATGGTAGGTAGCTATTATTGTTACTCACTTCCCCACATGATGACCTTCAAGTATGCAAAGCATTTAACTGCCCAGAAATGACTTAAGAGTGGAACACAACCCTACCCATGGCCAAGCCTATGCCTCATGTGCAGCCACTTCCCTGCTTCCCTGGTGGTGCTCTACTGGGGCTGTTGCTGTCCTAGGCCTCCAGCCTGGCAAGACTAGGTATTCCCCTCATGGTTTCCTTCCTGACTGCTTTACCTGCCTCACCAAAATTATAAAAATAAGTAAAATAGGCTGGGTATGGTGGTTCACGTCTGTAATGCTAACACTTTGGGAGACCAAGGCGGGTGGATCGCTTGAGCTCAGGAGTTCCAGCATAGCCTGAGCAAAGTGAGACCCTGTCTCTATTAAAAATAGAAAAATAGGCTCGGCGCCTGTGGCTCAATCGGCTAAGGCGCCAGCCACGTACACCTAAGGTG
>CAUYQV010108980.1:0-33009 GCA_963574575.1 Galagoides demidoff
GGGAAGTGACCACAAATAGGTTAGTTTATTCGGAATTTCCTGTAAATGGCATCATCTTTGCTTCCTTTCTGATGTGGGAGTAATTATAAAATGTATGGCTTGATGTTAGAAAAAAACAGTAGAACCTCTGTAAGTTGACCACCCAAAGGACTGTTAAGAAACTGGTCAACATAAGGAACTAAGCCTACTATACTGATATATACATGTGGTGCATGTCTCTTTTATGAAAATTAGGCCAACTTGAGGAGGTGGTCAGAATTATGGAGGTTCTGCTATATTATACAATATCCTGACTTCCATTAGGCAGAACTGATTATAACTTTATATAGTCCTCATTTCACCTTATACAGATTCTATTATAGTACATTTATACCTTGCATTTTTAAAAAAAGACCTTATGGTGGTTGGCGCCTGTGGCTCAAAGGAGTAGGGCACCAGCTCCATATACTGGAGATGGTAGGTTCAAACCCGGCCCCGGCCAAAAACTGCAAAAAACCCCAAAAAAACAAAAAAAACTGTGAGTTTCTTGAAGAACTGTGTCATAGCCATAGTACATAATACACTGGCACATAATATACTGACTCTCCATGTCTGGTGAAATGATGTGAGTAGGATTTAAAGTGTGCTGTTACAAGCAAATGAAACTAATATAAATTTGGGAGATTATATAGGAATTAATGTGAAAGTTATAGACTCAACCTGATCCTCTCCTTTGGCAGAAGAGAAAATCAAAGCCTAGAATAATTGAGTGATTTGTCCAAAGTTACCTAATGTCCAGAACCAAGACTAGAATCTCAGAACCAATCCAGACGCCAATCCACTATATTGATCTGCCTTTCTGACCTGAATGATTTGGCATCTATCTCCATCACTCCATTGAAGCTGCTATTGTTGGTCACCAATTACTTTTATGTTGCTAAATCCAGCCCTTAATATACATGACCTGTCTGTGGTCTCTGACTCTGCTGACCCTGGTCCATCTTGCATTTCTTTCCTTCCTTGGCTTCAGAGGTATCATTTTTATCTGGTTCTCCTTTTCTCTCTCTGGCCATTCTTCAGACTTTTTTGTGGGCTTTTGACTGCCACCTCCTTTTGAAGTAGCATTCCTTAGTCCTCCCTATTGTTTCTTCTGTATTTTCTCCCCAATTGATCCCATTCATGCCTAGGGCTTAAATTACCAATTACAGGTTAATATTCTCTAAACCTATTTAAACACAACTTCTCATTCATAAACCTGTGCAATTTGACAGTTTTTTGGAATTTTTAAATTTGCAGTTAACGTAACATAAGGGCAGAAACAACCAAATCACCACAATATTTGAAATTATTAGGTAAAGTCCCTCTTGTAGTTATGCCCTGCTCCCAAAGGTGTGCCACACACCTACATTGTGCCCATTCAGTTGGGAGCGCCTCAAACCCTCCAACCTAATTTGACAGCTTATTGGACATTTCCCTCAAGGTTTCCTCCAGCAGATTACAGTTGCATTGCTATTGTCTCTGAGGGGGGGTCTAATAAATTGTATTACTTTTTTTCCAGATAAAGAAGAGAGTAGCAAGAAACCAAATATTATCTTTATTACTGACAGCATTAATTTCCTCTAGCTGATATAACAAATTACCACAAACTTAATGGTTTAAAACAATACAAATTTATTGTTTTACAGTTCTGGAGATGAGAAGTCCTAAAATGTGGATGTTTACAGGGCTGTGAATCTTCTAAGGGCATTAGGTAAGAATCCATCTCTTTGCTTTTTCCAGCTTCTACAGGTTGCCTGCATTCCTTGGGTTCATCTTCAAGATCAAGAATATAACATCTTCAAATCACTTTCTGACCTCTGCTTCCATGATATTTCCTTCTCTGACGTCAATGCTCCCGCCTTCTGACGTCAATGCTAGATAATCCAGGATAATCTCTGCAGACCCATAACTTAGTCATGTCTGCAGATTGCTAGTGTATTGCCAATACAACAAACTTACAGGTTCTGGAGATTAGGATGTAGACATCTTAGGGGACATTATTCTGTATAACACAACTGACAAAATTAGTACTGGATACTACCTGTGGACAAAGGGCTTCCTAATGCCAAACTCTTAAATTAAATAGGTTTACATGCTTTGTAGCCCTAGACGCTCTCTCCTCACCCCAGGTTCTGCTCTGGGAGGAGAGGAAAACACTATAACAGTTCTCTGTTGTTGGAATAGGGGGTCTGGGTTAATCATGGGTGTCTAAGTTAACTAGATAGTGGCTCGGAGGGTTAACTATAGGTGTCTAAGTTAACTAGATAGTGGCTTGGAGCCTGTAGTTACAGCGTCGGCCACATGCACAGAAGCTGGCGGGTTGGAGCCTGGCCTGGGCCAGCTAAACAATGGCAACTACAACAGAAAAAATAGTCGGATGTTGTGGCGGGCGCCTGTGGTCCCAGCTGCTTGGGAAGCTGAGGCTGGAGAATCGCTTGAGCTCGGGAGTTTGAGGTTGCTGTGAGCTCTGACGCTACAGTACTTTACCAAAGGCGGCATGGTGAAACTGTCTAAAAAAAAAAAGTTACTAGATAGTGGTAGTGACTATTCCTTAGTGTGAGGTATGATGATGAGTTCAAATACACACGGCCTCAAAAGGAGTCTCTCTGTCCAAACCTTGATCTTTCTATTTTCACTTCCTACTTTTACTAATGAAGCATCCTTTGCCTGTAATTAGGTGACCTCTTACCCCCAAACCTGGATCTCCCAGCTTGCCCCAGAGCCAAAGGTCACTCACTTGGCTCTCCAACATCAGTTGGGGTCAGACCTGTACCCAGATTTCTATGCATCCAAAGTCTACGCTCTCCACAGCTCTTGCTAGACTGCTTTGTCTTATGAGGATTTTTTTTTTTTTTTTTTTTTTGCAGTTTTCGGCCAGGGCTGGGTTTGAACCGGTCACCTCTGGCATATGGGGCCGGCGCTCTACTCCTTTGAGCCACAGGCGCCACCCGAGAAAGCTATTTTAAAGTCGAACGGGCTTTATACTTTACAAAGTGCCTTTCAATACATTATTTCATTAGCCAGGATAGGTTACATTACTATATCAATTTATACAACAAGGAAACGGAGAATCAAGGGAAGTCAAGTCCATGAGATCCTGCTGAAGTTGATATCACTCTGCAGCCTCGACATTAACCGCCCACCGAGTCCCTTCTGGGCGCACTCCTTGGAAAACCTTCCTGCATCTTACACAACTTGCCGATCAGGTCTGCGCCAGCCTGGACGCGACCACTGCGGCCTCCACTATAAGAGCACAGGACCTTCCCATACGCCTTGACGCGCACCCCTGACGCCATACAGTGACGTACGGTGACGGAACTTACCCGGAGCCAGGTGCCCCAGGGCAGCCACACCCTGGCGCCCCCTGCTCCGGAGAGGCAGCGGGTCGGGAGGGTGGGGAAAAGCCGCCGAACCCGCCTAAGGAGACCTCTCGACCCTGAACCCTGGGACCCCGCCTGCCAGCGGTCGTCTGGTTGCTAAGTGACGCCAGCGCGCAGACACGCGTGCGCGGCCACGGAGGTGTGCGTGAAAGCGGACGCGCGCCGCGGTGGCGGCGGCGGCGGCGAGGACGGCAGCGACGGCAGCGGCGCAGGGGGCGGTGGCTACGAGGGGGCTGTGGAGCAGGCGGAAGAGGCGTCTGTGCCGGCGGCTAGGTCGCAGAGAAACATCGTTGGGGTGAGTATCCCGGGCCTCGCAGGGGAGGTGGGGCCTGCCCGCATCCGCTGCGCGGGCCCGGGGCGCGGGGACGCGCGCCCCCACCGTACCCGCGCGCGCCGCTCCACGCCTCTCTGCCGCTTTTTCCGGGGGCGGGGAAGGAGCGGGGACGGGGGCTGAGCAGGGTCAGTTCCTGGGCCCCGGCGCTCTGGGAAGCTGCAGCGAGGGGCCTGGGAGGAATAGTAGCTCTCGAAGGTGTAGGAAGTAGGTGTCTGGGGCTTCGAGTGGCTCTTCCAGCCTCCCAAACAGAGGAGTTCGAATCAGGAGCAGCCTGGGTTCTTCGAGCAGCCTCGCATCCTGTCTGAGACAACATTCTCCGAGACTAGAGGAGGCCGAACCCAGGACCCCGGGGTTGGGGTTCGGAACATTTGGGGGTTTTGGGGCCCTCATCTCTGCTGTCCTGGCCAGGCTCTGAGTAGGAGCTGGTTGTTATGGAGAGAGTTGTGAATCAGTGCCTGCGTGGGGCTTCAGACACACCCACGATCTAGGGAAGGCTACCTGTCAGTGTAGAAACGGGTCAGGCAACCTGTTGGCCTAGAGTTTCCAACTTCACGTGTATGTGCATGTGCTTCCTTGACATTTTACCACATTGTTTTGAGACATTTTACCACATTTACCATTTTACCACAGCCGGTTTTGAGACCAAGGGGTTGATAACCATTCTCAGTTGTTACTTCCTCATAGACTCTATGGTTGTTATGTTTCCCAGAACTGTTGTGCTTATCATTACTAGGACCGAGAAAGTATGGAAGCACTGTTGCCTTCGGTGGGGTGCCGTGACGTCACAGCTCACAGCAACCTCAAACTCTTGGGCTTAAGCGATTCTCTTGCCTCAGCCTCCCAAGTAGCTGGGACTACAGGCGCCCGCCACAATACCCGGCTATTCTTTTGTTGCAGTTGTCATTGTTTAGCTGACCTAGGCGAGTTCAAACCCACCAGCCTCAGTGCATGTGGCCGGCGCTGTAACCACTGTGCTAGGGGCGCCGAGCCAGCCTAGGGCTCTCTTGGTGTGCTGGACATACTCATGGGTGGATAGATGTGTAGTGGTTGTAGTTACCATCCTTGGAAAGGACGACTATAGGAGATAGGGAAGAAATTAGTCTTTTCTGACTTTCTGCTGTTTGAGTCAATGCATAGAAACCGGTAAAAAGATAGACTGTACTGAGATTTAATCATAATTTGTTCAAGAAAGTTGAGGAAAATAACTTAAGTTTTCATTCAGCTTAAAATTTTGTGATTTAGTTTCATAATTGAGGCTCTGTAAAGTACATTACTTGAGGTTCTTTTATATTGTGGAACCAGTAATAATCTTGCTCTGTAACACTTAGAATACTTAGGATTCCAGATCTCTTTCTCTTTGGATTACAATAGCTTTTAGGACAGGAATCACATCTGTATTCTCCTTTCCCTGTCTCCAGCTATTGGAAAAATGCTTGTCACAGAGTAGGCAAGCAATAGATAATTGTTATAGGCCACAGTGTGTTAGTGGTGTATAGAAAGCATTTAATTCAGTCCTTCAAGTACTTAATACATATGTCCCCCTCCGTCTACTATTATATTTGAGGATATGATTGTGGAGTTAAATATGATATAGGAAACTTGGCTTTTTTCCTTCAAAGCAACAGTCTAGATATGAAAAGACAACAACATATGTATATAAAATAATTATAAAACAAAATTAGTATGTAAACAAGTGCTATGTGAGGACTGAAAGTGTGGTAGAAATGTAGAAAAGGACATGTGAGCTCAGTTAGGGAATTCTTTGGAAGAGGTAAGATTTAAGGTAGTCTTTGAAAGAAGTGTAAAATTTGAATTAGATAAGAAATCATGTGCTGAGAAAATAATGTGAATTTGGTTGTTGGGGATATATTGAGGAGACTTACCTGTCTGGTGACTGGAGCAGAAGGTCTCTGGAGTATTGGAGAGAGAAGGTTTAGCAGGTTGGGAAGGCAAAGTGTTAGAGACTAAGGCAGGCTTACCAGCAACCAACCCACTGATAAAAGATGGAGCCTGCTTATAGGATAAGATGGGGCTTGTGTTATTTAGGCAAGAGTGTTATCGTTAAAATGAGTGACTTATAGTTAAACCAGGATCAGGTTGTTATATATTTTTTATTTCAATTACTATTAATATTTGGAATAAATGCCTCACTAATGTGGATTCATTTTAGGTAGTTAGTAGTGCATGTCTCTCTTTTTAAAATCTACCTGATGTACTTGGGCCATTCTCTTGGTACTGAAATAATGTACCCAAAGTAGTCATCCAGCCACACTCAGTGACACCGTTTTGCTTTTGATTATCTCTGTGGGTTTGTTACCGTTGAAAGGAGCCTTTCTGATGAAGAATACTAAAAAATACTGACAAAAAGATAATAATACAATAAACACACTGTTGTTGAATATTAAACCCTCGGTCTTTTGTTACGTGAAAATTCTTTTGAGTGGCATATAAACTTGAATTTGCATTGCTAACCAAGATGTGTAAAGTTACAACAGCAAATGTTGCATTATTTAACTACTCAGCAAATATTTATTGGGTGCTGGCTATAGCTAGCTGTTCTTTCCATTGAGTGCTGGGGAGACAAAGATGAATAAGACAGAGTATACTCCCTAAGTATTCATCAGAGGAGATAACCAGTGATTGTATGTTGTGATAAATTAATCACTTTGGGGATGAATAAAGTACTAGAGAATAGATCACTTTGGCTGAGGACTTCTCACATGGGTTTGGTGGCTTTTCCCCACCCTCCCGAAGCTGTGGCCTCTCCAGAGCAGAGGGTACCAGGGTGTGGCTGCCTTGGGGCACCTGGCTGTAATTTGGAAAAAATTGATAGGGAAAAAAGAAAGCTTTGAAGAGAAGAGATGAAACTTTAAGTAAACCCTGAGTTAACTTAAATTTTTGCCACATGTAAAGGGATAGAGAGGGCCAGCATAAGGAAAGGAATTTTGCCACATGTAAAGGGATAGAGAGGGCCAGCATAAGGAAAATTGCTGAAGAATAAAATTGAATGATATTTTTGAAAATATTATATCTTGATTGTTTCTTGTAGGCTTGTTGTATGTCAGAAGTGATGAGACAGGAAAGGTATTTTTGGAGCCAAATAATGAGGGGGTCTTCTACTCCATTCTAAAAAGTCTAGATTCTTCCCATCCCCTTGAATTGCCAGTGGAGAGCCGTAGAAGCTAGAATAATCAGATCATGCAGATCCCATTAGAGTGGAGAAGCAGGAAGACCACTGACACTGTAGTTAAGAGAGGTGTTGCTAGCTGAAGGAGGACAGTGAGAATGGATAGATTGTAGAGACATTTTCAGATGTGAAAATCTAAATTTTATGGCCAACTAGAGGTGAGGGAGAGTGAGAAGTCAAAGGGGATGTGTCTAGCTTGAGCAACTAACTGATTATGAGGACATTAAATTAGAAAATATAGGAAGAGGAACAGATTTTCAGAGGAAAGAAGAAGTAATGTCATGTTAACTGTAAGGCCCCTGCAAGGAGTTTCAATAGATTCATTAGGTAATTGGAAATTCTGCTTCAGAGTTTATGAGATGGTTAGGAACAATTGTAATGTAGATAACAGCTAAAACTATGGGAATAGCAGCCTTCTGGAAGGCGTGTTAGTATAGTAGCTAACTTCAAGGACTTTGGAGTTAGGAATACTCCAGGTCAGATCTCTATTATCCCATTTATTGGCTTGGTGACCTTGGGGAAGTCATTTAACATCTCTAACCCTAGGCCTCTTGTCTGAATTTAAGATTTGTGGAGATTAAGAAAGGTAGTATGTGCACAGTCATTAGCATAATGTCTAGCTAATAAATATTTAGTAAATTGCAGATATTGGTATTATTATTATTAGTAATAATAGATGTAGTGGTTGTACAGGGTCTAACTTCCCAGAAAATGGAGATTGAGAACTGGATAGGAAAGTGAATGGAACTTTTGGAAATCAGCACTTAAATTAGTGTTTGAACTTAGGTTAGTTCTTGTCTGAGTCCCATTGTGCTCCTATAGCAGAATACCAAACTAGGTAATTTTTTTTTTTTTTTTTTGAGACAGAGTCTCACTCTGTCATCTCAGGATAGAGTGCCCTGGCATCAGCCTATCTCACAGCAACCTCAGACTACTGGGCTCAAGTGATTCTCCTGTCTCAGCTTCTTGAGTAGTTGAGACTACAGGTGCATACCACCATGCCCAGCTAATTTTTCTATTTTTAGGGGAGATGAGGTCTGACTTTGTTTAGGCTGATCTCAAACTCCTGAGCTCAAGGGATCCTCCTGCCTCAGCTTCCCAGAGTGCTAGGGTTATAGGTGTGAGCCATCATGCCTGGCTGAGACTGGGTATAAAGAACAGAAATGTCTTTCCTAGGGCAGTGCCCATAGCTCAATGGGTAGAGTGCTGGCCACATACACCAAGGTTGGCGGGTTCAGACCTGGCCTGGGCCAGCTGCAAAAACAAGGACAACTGCAACAACAACAAGGAAATAGCCAGGCGTTATGGTGGGCGTCTGTAGTCCCAGCTCCTTGGGAGGCTGAGGCAAGAGAATCGCTTAAGCCCAAGAGTTTGAGGTTGCTGTGAGCTGTGACACCATGGCACTCTATCCAGGGCAATAGCTTGAGACTCTGTCTCAAAAAAAAAAACAAAAAAAAAGAAAGAAATTTCTTTCCTCACAGTTCTAGAGGCTGGGAAGTCCAAAATCAAGGTCCCAGAATCTGGTGAGGGCCTTCTTGCTATGTTATAACATGGCAGAAGGCATCCCATGGTCGAGAGAGAGGGAAGGGGGCTGAATTCATCTTTGGAACTCATTCCTAAGATAACAAACATCATTTCTGCTATGGTCCCACCCCCATAGTTTTTGATTTAGTAGGTCTGAACTGGGGCTTGGAGAAGTTGCATTTGAACAAGTTCCCACATATACTTATATTGCTAGTCCCTGGACCACACTTTGAGAACCATAGACTTACAGGCTAGGTGAAAAAAGAGGAAGCAGCAGAGACTAATCAATACGTTGAGGTTTATTAAGAACCATAAGAGAATTTAGAGAAGAATAGAAATTTAACATCCTCAGACTCTCCAGACAAGTCCACCAGTCCAATTTCCAATCCCATAGATCTCATTTCATTCTTATTTTTGTCTTCTCCAGAATCTGGTATAACGCCTAGTGCATAGCAATAACATTTGAAGCTGCTTAACTGTCCCTGTGCCTGATTGCACGTACTTTGCACACAGATTTCATTCATCCTCTTATATCTCTGCTGAGTCACGAGGAGGATGCTGTTTCTAATTTTACACACACAAAATAACTGGAGAAAATTTCTTTCAAATAGCTGATGTGTAGCTATGTGTATTTCACTTTGTGGTAGGTGCCCTCCTTTCTCCCTTTAAAAAAAAAAATCACAATCCAGGGAGACTTCCGACTTGGGGCTTTCCCTTTGCCAGAACTCTGGTACTTTTTACTCCTTCCGTATTCCTTTTTGTCGAATAAATCCTATTTGAATACTGAAAAAAAAAATCACAATCCAGTTTACAAAGAAATTATTAATAATATGTTCCAAGAGTCCAATCTGTGTCTTACATTAAGCATCTTGGAGTTTTATAAGGGAGGCAAATCATATACTCCTAGTTCCTGGACATTTCCAATAAGGTTGATAACATGGACAAAACCCCAAAGGAAAGAAACAGGAAGAGCTATATATAATACAGCAACACAAATGGGAGGAATCTGAATCTCCCAGTTATCTGGCACCCACAGAGATTGTTAGATTCCAGATAAATGTAGTTTCTGGTGGCTTGAGAGTTACTATTAAAAATAGGTGTGATTGGGCAGCACCCGTAGCTCAGTGGGTAGAGTGCTAGCCACATATACCACGGCTGGTGAGTTCAAACCTAGCCTGGGCCAGCTAAAACAACAATGACAACTGCAACAAAAAAATAGCCAGGTGTTGTGACAGGTGCCAGAGACTGAGGCAAGAGAATCGCTTAAGCCCAAGAGTTTGAGGTTGCTGTAAGCTGTGACGCCATGGCATTCTACCCAGGGCAACAGCTTGAGACTCTGACTCAAAAAAAAAAAAAAGGCGAGACAATTTTTTGATCTGTTCTTTTAAATTATCTTTTATTTTTATTTATAAAAGTTGTCTATATTTTGAGACTTTGGAAAAAAAATAAGAAGTTAACTGATGACTCCATACTGAACCTCAGAGTCAAAGCATTCTATGATAGACATACTCTTATCTGACAATGTGAATGTTCCTTTTTTTGCATTATTATTATTATTGCTCAATAAAAAATAAAAATAAAAAAGTAAAAGAGCCAAAAAAAAATAGACATAATTAATTCTATGTACCATACCTCACTATACTACGCCATACCATAGTTCTGTATTGACTTGATATTAATAATTAAATACACTAATTAAAAGCAAATTAAGACAAAGGCATTTCACTTACTATAATATAGTTTTACTGTATTACACCAATGCGTATATAATGTATGTACTAGTATATACAGCAATAAAGTCTCACAGAATTAGGCAATCTCAGAGCATTAAGCAGACATAATTTACATAAATGGGTATAGGATACCAAGCTTACGGGGCTATGAGTCCTAGCAAACCATCTCATAGTACTGTATATGCAGTAATGCACTCCATTATTTAATCCCATATCAATAAAGACACAATAGCAATGCAGTATAGTATATGCAGGGTATGACAAGTTAAAACTCCACTTATAGTCAGATAAATATAGCTGTAGCAGTGTAATAAAAATGTCCCACAAAAAGCACAGGGCAGTATAATGGCAGCAGTAGAAAGTCCATATCCAATAGTGACTAGCCAGGAAAGCAGTAGAGGTCCTAAATAAGGACTTGGGAGCCCTGGGAGTGCTATAGGAAGCAGAGGTTTACTGATGGCATGGCCACCAAGGTTAAATTCTGATTTGGGGGAGGGGTTAGGTTGTGTGCTAGTGGCTTTGGAATGCTAGATCATGGGAGTTTACTCTATTTTTGTTCGCCAATATTTCTTGGGTCTTAAATGTCACATATATTGAGGACTTTTAGCAAATAGCACAGATGTTAGTTCTCTTCTCTCAGAGGAAATTATCATACAAAGGAGTTCCACTGTATAAGGAAATCCAGCAATAGCTGTGTACAGTTATAAACACATTTGTAAAGGGATTTCAGGAGTTAAACTGGAGCTTCATGATTGACAGGTTAGCTGTTCATGCTTTCTACATGCTTATTCTCTCTCATTTATCTCTCAACTAATATTCAGTAAGCATTTACTACATGCCAGAAGTTGTGTGAAGTGTTGGACCTGGAGAAATGATAATTGCTTTGGCACCTGAGAGTGTGAGTGTGCACACATGAACACTGTCAGGAGGAATATGCCTAACTTTTATCATTTTAAGATTGTATTGATATGAACAGACTTTGCAGACTTGAAGTTAAATTCATTAAGCCTGATGTATGCAAGGGGCCAGGAAGAATATAGAAATATACAGATTTTTAAAATTTGATAGAGGAGACTGGTGAGTGCTATATAAATATTGATTGTACACTAGATATTCATGCTTCTTGAGTGTCTAAGTGTTCAGTTTTTTTTGTTGGTTTTTTTTTTTTGAGACAGAGTCTTAACCTGTTGCCCTGGATAGAGTGCCATGGTGTCATAGCTCACAGCAACCTCCAACTCTGGGGCTCAGGTGATCCTCTTGTCTCAAGTTTTCTATTTTTAGTAGAGATGGGGGTCTCACTTTTCGTTCAGGTTGGTCTTGAACTTCTTGGTTCAAGCAACCCTCTGCCTTGACCTCCCAGAGTGCTAGGATTATAGGCATGAGTCACTGCGTCAGATCCTAACGTGTTCAGTTTTGATGTCAGCTCATAAGCTATTCTAATGTTTCAGAGATGATAACAAAGCACCAGTCCACACTAATCTACACTTCTTTTTGCATCTGAATAAGAGACAAAAAAATATTATGGCAGTCTGTGTACTTGTTTTCTTGATTTGGGAAGTATATTCATAGTACATATAAGCAAAAAGATCAGTAATAACTAGCTGCCTTTTACTAGTGGCATTATGCAAGGCCCTTCCTACATATTGTTTAATCCTTACAATAGAGTAATAACAACCTTACAAATGAATTGGACATTGTCTTTATTTTATTAATAAGGCAATTTAGTTCTGGAATGGAGAGAATAATTTGTCTGTAGAGAGACAGAGAGAGATGAGACTGGGCTCAGACCCAGGCTTGGGCTCCTGAGCTGATGCTCTTTCTACTTCATTTCAACTCCTGGTATCAACATGGGGCTCTAGTATGTGAATGTCCTGATGAAAAAATACTTGTTCTGCTAATTTAGGAAATGTTGATGGAGGAAGTTGGAATTTCAATAAATGTCCAAATGTTTGAAGACAATTTGATAAATATAGTTAGAAATGGAGGAGGAAAGGAGCTGGACAATTGACCTAGTTCAGGTGAGACTCAGGGAGGAGATGCTTAGGCAGCTTCTCTTTCATTCGTGCCAATGTTAGTTGGCCTTGTGCTAGGTTCTAGTAGGCTGTGGGTACAAAGGAGAAGATGGTTCCTGAAGGTAGATGTTTGTTATTTGAAATGGTAAGAGCTGTGATATAGAAAACTATTAGCTTAGAATTTTTTTATATGCCAGGGGTAATTAGCTGTCTGTCTAATACTTCTGTAGAGATAGCTGATAAGCTCCAGTGTTCAGAGAATGCTTCTTTGTGAAGGTGACACCTCACTAGATCTAAAGATTAAGGCTTTACCTATGCAGAGGGTGAAATGAATATGTATTTTTGGCAGAGAGATGGCAAAGTATGTAACTAAGTAACCATAATATCAGAAAGTGAGAAGCAAGGCATCTTCAGAAAGGAAGATGTAAGGAAGGACCACTTACGCCTTGTCATTGAACTTGTATACCAACCTAATGATATAATCACCAAAACTACCACTTGTTAAACACTATATGCCAGTACCTATATTAAATAAGTGCTTTATAGGTATTCTCTCATTTAATCCTTGGGGACATTCACAATTGAAAATTTGTAGGTGCACAGAAGTTGAAGAACTTGTTCAAGGCCATGTCTAATGAGTGTAGGGAATGGATTCTAATGTGCAGAGGTTTGTCTCCAGAGCCTTTTATTTGGAGAAGCAGGAGGATAGCATGATTATTATATTTTCATTTTGGATTGATTATTCTGCAGGCAAAGTAAAGATGGGTTTGAGAGGGGCAGAGTGGGAGCAGGGAGATAGTTGAGAAGCTGTTGGAGGAGTCCAGGTGAAAGAGGATTGAAACTTGAATAAGAATAGAATTTATTAGGTAGAGGCATAGGAGTCATGAATTGGAAGCATTTTTAGGAGATGAAATCAGAAGATCTAGCTAATTGATTAAGATATGTTAGGGTCAGGGAGAGAAGAGAGACAGTGTTTTAGCTTGGATTTACTATGTAGTATTACTACATATTAAGGTAAAGAACACTAGAGGCACATATGCATTAAGAGAAGATTAGTTTGGTGTTGGGTAGTTGATTTCAGGTGCCACTGGAACATGCAGGGGAATTATATTGCAGGCTTATGAATCTGAAATTTGGAAGAAAGATCCAGGTTAGAGATAAGGTTTGGGAGTTCACCTGGTGGCAGTTGAAACCAAGAGCATAGGTAAATAAACTCACTTGAGAATCATAACCCTGGGAAACATGACTCATTGGAGACAGTAGTGAAAGAAGAGATACAGAGGTAAAAGAAGAACCAGGAGAGGGGAGTGTCACAGAGGCCAAGAGAGTAGAGAGTTTCAAGAAGGCCGTGTTCAATAGTGGTGTATGCTGCAGAGAGGTCCAAGAAGGTAGGGACTGAAAAGTGACTCTTAGGTATTCAGATAAGAGGTCATTGATATGCTCAGCGCCTGTGGCTCAAGTGGCTAAAGTGCCAGCCACATACACCTGAGCTGGTGGGTTCGAATCCAGCCTGGACCCGCCAAACAATGACGGCTGAAAAATAGCTGGGCGTTGTGGCGGGTGCCTGTAGTTGGGAGGCAGAGGCAGGAGAATCGCTTGAGCCCAGGAGTTGGAGGTTGCTGTGAGCTGTGATGCCATAGCACTCTACCCAGGGTGACAGCTTGAGGTTGTGTCTCAAAAAAAAAAAAAAGAAATCATTGATAACCCTCGGTGAGAGCAATTTCAGTGGACCAGTGGTCTGATTATGAGACTTCACTGTGTTCATAAATGAATTGAAGGTTGGAAAGAGGAGGCTGACTTTTATGAAAACTTTGAATAAAAACTGCAGAAAGGATTACAAAATATTTGTGGAACACAGAGTTCTATAGTTGGCTCTAAACTCTGCATACTCTTAACCTTGGGAAAGCTGGTTTAGGCTCAATTCAACCACTTGAATGCCCTTGAAACTTTTGGGGACTATAGAACAAACTCAAAAGAATTGATGTCAGGTGGCTCTTTTGTAGCCTAAGGTGACTCCTTCTATTCTAGGATATAGTATAATTTGTTGTTAATGCAATATACGTGTCATAAAATAATCACTGGAGTACCTCATTCTAAATTATATTTTGACAAAAAAAAAAAAAAAGAAAGGAAGGAGGGAGGAAGAGAGGGTGTTTTGGGTGCAAAAACACACTATGTGGGGAATTTCCCTCCTTTTAGTGAATTAATAACTTAATAGTAACACTACCAGATTGTCTAGACTAAATAATTTATTTTCTTATCATAAAGTGGATACCCATTATGTATGTAGCCTTTGAAGGCTACTGTAAAATAAATCAAGTAAATATGCTTGGTGACAGGCCTTCCATCAGTTATTACTGGCCCTGGGCGCATGGACAGATAGCTACCTGTAAGGTTGTGTGGTGATTTTAAAGTGTCTTATAGGTTAAGTGCTAAGTATTTTTATTAATTTAGGAAGTACTTTGGCATGTGGCCTTTAAAAATTATATTACTATATTATCATAAATCTTGATTAAGGCAACAAAACATATTAATTATGGCTAACTTCACAGCTGGGGTGAAATATTTTATAGCATGTATAATGAGCCACTAGATGATGATGATTCTCTGTTCACATCTGAAAAATGAGAGTTGGGAAATGAATTAGAAGCTTTAAAGGTCTGTTTAATTGTGAAAATTAATTTCAAGGAATGGTGTCATGTGCCCAGTGAGTACTTAATAATTGAGGAGAAGTAGGAAAGGGAAATTATGAGACTTTCAAACCCAAGTCCATTTTGGAAAAAGGTTAGAATAAAAATATAATGCCAAAGTGACTATCAAAAACATGCTTTCCATCATAATGTAAAAAGAAACAGAATTAGTGAATACTAGGCATTTTAAAATTAAATATTCTCCCAAATCGGAATCTGTGTATTCTAGATATGATAGGAAAGCAGTTCTTATTGCACATGAAACTTCTCCTTAGAGGGCATTATGAAAATTTATGGGAGCATTTTTGTCTTGTAGCTGATTTTTTTTGAGATGCATATTATTTTATTATGAATTATTTAGGTTGAAAGAGGAGGCTGACTTTTATGAAAACTTTGAATAAAAACTGCAGAAAGGATTACAAAATATTTGTGGAACACAGAGTTCTATAGTTGGCTCTAAACTCTGTCTTTAAAATTCTAATTGTTTTACAGACATGGTCTAACTATGTTGCTCAGGCTGGTGTCGAGTGATCCTCCCACCTCATCTTCTGGAGTAGTTGGGAGTATAGGCACATGCCACTGTGACTGGTTTGCTAGTGTAATTTTAAAAGTATTTAGTAGGTTATATATCTCTGAATTTTATTTCAGAACAGTAGCAGGAGTCTAACAAAAGCTTCTTTTAAAAAAAAGTGGGCGTTGGGTCTGATAGGGTTGATGGCCATTATGTTAGTTTTCTACTGATGTGTAACAAAATACCACAAATTTACAGCTTAAAAAACAACATGAATTCATTATTTCTCAGTTTCTGTAGGTCAAAAGTTCAGGCACAGCACAGCTGGCTTCTCTGCCTGGTGTTAGGCTGAATTCAAAGTGTTGGCAAAGCTCTGATATATTTGAGGCTCAAGATCCTCTATCAAACTCACTAGCCCTTGGCAGAGTTTGGTTACTTGTGATCATACCGTTTTCCAGCTGAGGTCACTCATCTTCTAGAGGCTACCCCTAGGGCCCAGCCAGTGAGCCTCTCACAATATGGCAGCTTGCTTCTTCAAGGCCAGCAGGAGAATTTCTCTCCAGTCAGTTGAGAGAGTCTTATGTGAAGTAACCATATATGGCCCATGGACCACATGTCCACCTAGGACATTTATCTGGCCCGCCAGATGTTTTTGTCACAGCTGCCTGTCTGGCTTAGCAGCCGACTCATCCTGGGGCCCTCAGTCCGGCCCTCCAACAGTCTGAGGGACAGCGAACTGCCCCCCTGTTTAAAAAGTTTGAGGACCTCTAAACCAGAGTGTCTCTATCTTATTATATTTCTAGATCCTGCCCACACTTAAGAGGAGGGAATTACATAGGCATGTACACCAGGGAGCAGGAATCTTGGGAGCTATCTTACATTTCTGCCTACCATAGCCACACATCTTTATACCTGTAACTCTTAGCTGTTAGTAGACTTCAGTCTCAAAAAGGATCACAGTAGCTACTTTAAGCATTCACACAGATATTGAGTAACCATTCTATGCCAGGTACTTTTTTAGGCACTGAGGCGAATAGGGTAGAATCCTTGCTCCTGTAGAGGTTATTTTCTAGGGATAAATGTGGTGAAGAACATTTAATATTGGAGTAGAGGATTAAAAGTGGGATGGGCATGGATGTTCTTTTAGGTAGGGTGGTCAGGGATTAGAGACCTGAAAAGTGAGTAACCAATAATGTAGAGCTTTGGGAACAAAACATTCCAGTAGAGGCATGGTACTTATAGGGACCCTGAGTTAGGAATAAGTTTTGACTGTGTTTAAGGAATGGTAAGGCCAGTGTGGCTGCAGCAGAATGTGCAAGGAGAAGAGGAATAGAAGATGAGTTCAGGGTGGTAGTTGTGTGAGAGCACAGCCCTGTAGGCGTAGGTAAAGACAATGATTTTATTTATTTATTTATTTATTTATTTTAGCAGCAGATCTCTCTTTGTTGCCTGGGATCGAGCATAGTGGCATCCCCGTCTAGCTCACTGGAAGAACCTCACACTCCTAAGGCATAAGTAATCATCCTACCTCAGTCTTCCCAAATAGCTGGGGCTATAGGTGTGAGCCACCATGCTTGGCCAAGAGTTTGCTTTTTATTTGAAGTGAGATGGGAAGACATTGAAGGGTTTTAAGCAATGGAGTGACTCATTTGGTTTACATTTTCAAGAGCTTTGTGTGGAGAAATGGTCTGTAAAGAGAGGAAATATATGAATACAAAGAGATACAATCTATAAAGGAGCAGAGTCTTTTGAGTGTGGAGGAGAAAGGCACTCTGGTTAGACTGGGGTCAAGGAAGGTTGCCTGAGGAAATGGCACCTCAGTTGCACCTGGAGGATGGAAAGTGAAAAGAGAAAAGGTGACTTCAGCAAGTCCCTGTGGCATAAGGCAGTAGGTCAGTCAAGTGCCAGGGAACCTTAGGGGAAATACCTGGAGTTAGGCAGTGGCCATATTCTTTCTGGTTGCTGCTTGGAGGACAAGTTGGAGGGAAGTCTGAGGAGAAGGTGAGAGATCAGTTAGGGACTATGTGGTGGACCAAGTGAGAGGTGAGGGGAGGTTTGAACTAAAATGGTAGCATGGAAGTTGCAAAAAATCAAATTGACCTGAGAGCTATTTTTGGAAGTAAAATCAAAAGACTTGCTATTGGATTAGGTTGGGAGTTGTGATGGATGGAGGTGTCATTCTGGTTTCTACTTCTGATTCACTGAGCTAGGGAACATTGCCTGCAGATGGGTTTTACTAGGGAGGGGCATAGAGAGTATAAATTAGAGTTTTGAGGTACGTTTGGGAAAACCAAGTGGAGATGTGAAGCAAGCAGGGGCAGTGTGTATATAGGAGTCTGGAATTCAAAAAAGAGGTCTTTTAATATGTGTAAGGCCTCTTGTTAACTTTGAGGATTTGAATAGGCTGGATACTATAAGGTGCTGGGGATATAAGGATCAGTAACTTTCATGCAGCATTCAGCATTTATTGAATGCCTACAGGCCATGAGTAGTAAGTATTGCTTTCTGTGAGCTTACTTAACAACTAGACAGGTCAGTAACAAAATCACAGTAAAGCATGATGGGGGCAGTGATGAGGGGAAACGGAAGTTGATTCAAGGGCTTATAAAAGGGACACATGACCTAGATTGGCATCAGTGAAGGCTCTTGCTGAAGGGCATAAGCCTGTTCTGAGCCTTAGAAGAGACAAAATTGGGCAGACAAAGGGAATACAAAAAGGTCTAATACTAAAAGGCCTGGAGGTATGAGTGGAGGCAAGAGAACTCAGAAAAGCCAGCAGCTCTATGTTCCCGCCTTTCACTAGAGGCAGAATGAGTGAGAAAGTGGTTGACTAGCAAAGTTTGCATTTAAGTTGGATGTTTTGATGTTGGTGAGGGTTATGTGGTGGGACTCTCTATAGCTATTTGGATGGAGAAGAAAAGAATATTCGTAGCTGGAAGGGATGTTCAGCCCTTTTTTATAATTTACAAATGAGGTTACTAAAAGCCAAAGAGGACAACTAACTTGCTGATAGTGTTTGCAGAAAGACAAGCCCAAAGGGAGAGAAAGAACACCCAAACACCATGTTTAAAAGAGGAAAGGCTTTATTCTAGCCGGCAGATCAATGACAGACTAGAGTCCAAAGTGGTCATGCTCCCTGACTGGCTTAGTCTTCTCCTTTGTATCTCCAGTCAAAAGTTCCAACCCATGGATACCTTTCTCACTGGTCAGTTTGAATCAAGCTGGAGAAGTGGGCTTGGGCTTTTATAGAAGCAGAAGGAAGTATTAGTTTCCAGATCCCAGGAGGTTATGTTTCTACAAATTCCTAAGAGCTGAGTCACCCCAGGGAGGACCTTGCAAGTGTGTCCTTGGGGCCTCCTAGAAAAGACATCTATTCTTTTAGACCTCACTTTTCCCTGATATCTTCTCTCCATAGAAGAGGGAGGGCCCAGGTCTCCCAAAGTCTAGGCTAGGGTCTTTTACACTGCCACAGGAACATCAGTGCCCCTTAATTATATGTTCCTATGCTTTCTCTTGAATATTTATATGGAAGGAGAATGCCCTGGAACTATCCAGAATGCTGGCATTGAGTAATGCAGATCTCCATATGGGCTGATGAGCTGTGTTCTTTGGAGCTGACAACAGCCTAATTTTAGTTCCTTATGTGTATGTTAAAGTGGACCCATTTTTAATGGGTCTGTCCCCTTGGATTTAAACAGAGCATTTTCTCTGAAATGCTTTGTTTGTGTTCTCTGCATTCTTTCTTTCTACTTTCTTGTGTCTTTGTCCTCTTTATCATATATTAGTAATAAATAATAGTAATTGTTCTGGTGATGGTAGTAGTGAATATTTATTGAGCATTTATTTTATACAAGGCATCGTAGTAATTGTTTTATTTCATTTAATTCTGTCAACAGTCCTCTGAGCTAGCATTTTATCATTATGCACATTTTAAAGAAAACTGAGGCTTAAAAAAAATCTATCAAAGTTGCATAGTAGTAAATGAGGGTGCCAAGATTTGAATTCTGGCAATGTAACTTTGGATATTCCTTACTTCCTTTCTTGAAGCAATCTCTGAAGCAGTGATGTTCAAAAGAAATACAATAAGAACTAGAAATGCAAGCCATGTATATAATTTAAAATTTTCTAATAACCATGCTGAAGAAAAAAGTAAGAAGAATTAGGTGAAATTAATTTATTTTATGGAGCCTAATATATCTCAAATATAAACATCTCAAAAAATTAATGAGATATTTTACTAAGTCTTTGAAATACAATGTGTGTTTTGCATTTATGGTACATCTTAATTGGGACTCACTGCATTTCATGTTCTCAGGACCCTCATGTGGCCATTGCAGCTCCAAAGGGATAAGAGAGTTTATGAAAAGATTGACTCAGCATTCTACTGCTTAGTGAGCCAAAGGGAGCAAAACTTTGCTGAATATTAGAAGATGAGGCAATTGAAGATAGAATAGCAACTCCTGGGCCTGATCCAGTGATACCCTCACCCCCACTCCCAGGTTCCCTTGAGTCTGACTTGAAGGGAGTTGGGGGTGGGGAGATCATGGAGAGTGGAGAACGAATTTGCTCTCCTGTTACCCTGAAGCTGGTAGGATTATTTTTTTCTTCCTAGATTGAGATTGCATTTCTCTAGTGTCTAGATTGTTATTCATTATGGTTAGTTTTCGTAGTACTCCATTTCTAAGGAAGCCTGGAAGTACATAGGCATTTGTGGGCTGGCCACCAGATTTTGCAACATTGGTTGGTTTAGTAAAGACTTCAGAACTCTAAGGCTTATAAATCTTAGTTTTAGAATGTTATTTAATTGTGGAGAGAGCAAGGTTGGAGAAAAAATTATATTTATTTGCTTTATATTCTCTTAATTACAGCACAAGGAGAAGAGGAATGAATTTTGTTAGTTGGTATTTGGGATAATGCTTATTACTTGCTCTTTCTTCTGTGGCTAGGCTTGGACTTGGTTCAGAGTAAGCCTAGCTGTTGAATATCAGTTAAGAAACAGATATTCTTGGAACTGAGCTGTATGAATAATTTCTTTCATGAACTTCCATTCTTAAATACTTGCTTCCCAAAGGTCCTGTCCATTATAAAAAGTAATACAGGTGTATCGTAACAAACTACATAACATGAAAGTGTAGGGAGAACAGAATTCTACTCTTCCTGTGTTCTCAAAATGCAAACCTGCACATTGTCTGAAAACACCTGAATGAAAATTTTATGGAGAGTGGAAAAATAGATAGTGGTAGCTGAAAGATTTTAAAAAGATTTTAACTCTTAGGATCATACTGTTGCTAAGGTTTATTTGTATTCCATTGAAAGTATGTATAGTTTTGATAGTTAAAAGAAACCCCTAAATTTCTAGAGGTTTTGAGAGAGAACACCAAGAAAGGTGCTATATGATAATTAAGTGGTTTGGTAAGTTGAAAAATATTTGGAAAAAAATGAGAAAGAAAATGTGATAAGAGAGTATAACCTTAGTAAAGTAGAAATTAGGATAGCAAATGTAATAGAACTTCTGTAGCTGACTCTCTCCCTACACTGATCACCTCCTTAAGTTGACTAAATTTTCATAGACCAGACATGCACCCCATGAACACACCAGTACAGTAGGTCTAGTTCTTTATGTTGACCTCCTTTGTATGTTGACAGGTTTGTTCAGTCACTTGGATGGTCAATTTATAGAAGTTCTATTATACTTACTGAATATTTGAGGAAAGGAGAGCATCTTAATGAAAAATTTTTAAAAAACTTTATTCAAATTAATATGAAGGTACAATATTTAGGTTACATTGTTCTCACTTCCAGGGTAAAGTTCCATTTGTAGAAGAGCCCCTCACCCAGGGTTGTGTTATATACCCTCACAATGTGCACATTAGGTAAGATCCTGCCTCCTGCCCTCCCTTCTTCTGCCATACATCCTCCCCCTGCCCCTCTCACTTCCTTTTATCCCCAAACTGGAGTATAATAGTGTTTTATTGTTCTTAGGAACGTGTAATTATTTATGTATTGATTTCATGTTAGTATGGAGTACATTGGATATTTATCTTTCCATTCCTGCAATACTTTACTAAGAAGAATATATTTCAGCTCCATCCAGGTAAATGTAAAAGATATAGTCTCCAACTTTTTTAATGGATAAATAGTATTCCATGGTATACATATTTCACAGTTTTTTGATCCATTCATGAGTTGAGGGGCACTTAGGCTGCTTCTACAACTTGGCAATTATGAATTAAGCTGCAATAAACATTCTAGTGCAAATGTCTTTGTGGTAAAATGATGTAGGTTCTTCTGGGTAGATACCTAGTAATAGGATAGTAGGGTCAAATGGAAGGTCTACATTTAGGTCTTTTTTTTTTTTTCAGCTTCTTCCTCTTTTTCTCTTTTTAAATATGTTAATTATATGTTTTTAGTTGAATTGGTAGGTTGTCCCTGATGAGTCCACTCCTCACCATTACAGTGTCACTGCTGCACTAACAAAGGCACAGAAGTGGTGAATCTATAGTCCCAGATAGTGTCTCCAGGGGCCCAAGAATCAGTAGGCAGTGCTGGCCCAGAGTTCCAATCAAAGTTGCTCTCCCAGTGCTGACTCTGCCCACCAAATCAAGCTCAGAAGGCTGCCCAGCTGACAATGGTGGTCCAGAGTTCAGAAGAGATGCTTATGCACTGGGCATCATCCAGCCAGTCTAATGCTGAGGCCTGCAGCTCTGTAGACAGCGTAGGCCCAGAGCTCATACAAAGTTGCTCAGGCACTGGACACTGCCTACCCAGTCAAGCTCAGGAGGCAACCGCCCTGCAGCGAGCACAAGTCTAAAGTTCAGATAAGAGTCGCTCAGGTACCAGACATAGCCCACCCACTTGACCTCCGAGAGGCTTCTCCTAGTGGAAATTGTTTTTTTTTGTTTTTTTTGTTTTTTTTTGAGACGGAGCCTCAAGCTATCCCCTTGGGTAGAGTGCAATGGCATCACAGCTCACAGCAACCTCCAACTCCTGGGCTCAAGCGAGTCTCCTGCCTCCGCCTCCCAAGTAGCTGGGACCACAGGCGCCTGCCACAGCGCCCGGCCATTTTTTGGTTGCAGCCATCATTGTTGTTTGGCGGGTCCAGGCTGGATTCGAACCTGCCACCTTAGGTATATGTGGCTGGCGCCACTTGAGCCACAGGAGCCGAGCCTCTGTTTTTTTTTTTTTTTAATTTATTTTAATTTATTTTTATTTTCTTATTGTTGCAGTTTGGCTAGGGCTGGGTTTGAACTCACCATCCTCGGTATATGGGGCTGACACCCTACTCACTGAGCCACAGGCACCACTATTTTAAATAGAGATGGGATCTTGTTCTTGCTCAGGCTGGTCTTGAATTCTTGCGCTTAGGGAATTCACCTGCCTTGGCCTCCCAAAGTGCTAGGATTACAGGTGTAAGCCAGCGTGCTGGCTTAAATTTTTTTTTTTCAGTTTTTGGACAGGGCCAGGTTTGAACCTGCCACCCCCAGTAGATGGGGCCAGTGCCCTACTCCTTGAGCCACAGGCACTGCCCCACCTTAAATTTTTTTTGTAGAGACAGTCTTGCTCTTGCCTGGGCGGGGGTGGGGGTGATGGGGGTGGGGTGGGGTGGTCACTAACTCTTGGCCTCAAGGGATCCTCCTACCTCAGCCTCCCAAAGTGCTGGGATTATAGGCCTGAGCCGCCACCCCTGGTTTTAATACATTTTTTTTTTGTTGTTGTTGTTTGTAGAGACAGAGTCTTACTCTATCACCTTCAGTAGAGTGCCTTGTCATCACACAGCTCACAGCAACCTCCAACTCCTGGGCTTACGTGATTTTCTTGCCTTAGCCTCCCAAGTAGCTGGGACTACAGGCACCTGCCACAACGCCCAGTTATTTTTTTGTTGCCAAAAAATTTTTTTGTCAAAATAGTTTGTCAGGGGCTGGGTTTGAACCCACCACCCTCGGTATATGGGGCCAGCACCCTACCCTCTGAGCCACAGATGCCACCCCCATTATGTTTTCTTTAACCCGGTATATCCAGAGAATTATCTTTTAGCATGTAATTTGTCATTAGATATTTGAAATTTGATGTATTTTTCATGCTTATATCATGTCTCAGTTGCCAGATTTTAAGTGCTGAAGAGTTAGGTGTGGCTTGTGCACAGCAGGATGGAGGTATCCTAGGAGTTGTATGTCAGAGGGACGGTGAGACAGGTGATCCCTGCCAAGGGGGGAGGTGGGCATTGTGTCCCTGTATGACCCATCAGTGGTGGGTGGGGGAACTTGCCTCTTGGTGTTTGTGCTCCGGGTGGGCACGTGCCTCTTGGGGTTGAGGGCTGGTTCTGGCTGTCTCTGCCCTCTCCTCCCTGCTTGTTCCCAGTTCAGACCTGTCATGCACCTCTTTTTTGTTCATTGCTGTCAGAGTCCTCAGTTTCCTCTATGTGTTGTAAAGTCCCCACGTTTCCCCAGCTTTTTCCCCACCTCCTGTCCCTTCTCTTGGTGACTTAGTACCACTGTGACCTACCTTGTCCTAGGTGGATCCTCTTTCAAAAGTTTTTTTCTTTTGTGACAGAGTCTCATTTTGTGTCACCCTGGGTAGAGTACTGTGGCATCACAGCTAACAGCAACCTCAGACTCTTCAGTTCAAGTGATCCTCCTGCCTCAGCCTCTCATAGCTGGGACTATAAGTGCCTGCCACCACACTCGGCTTTTTTTATTGAATGGGGTCTGGCTTTTTTTGCCCAAGCTGTCTGGAACTCCTGAGCTCAAACAATCCACCTGCCTCACCTCAGCCTCTCAAAGTGCTAGCAAAAGTTGTGTTTTTATGTACATAAGAAATGCAAATGGTAGGCTCGGCGTCCGTAACTCAGTGGTTAGGGTGCCAGCCACGTACACCAGGACTGGTGGGTTCAAACCTGGCCTGGGCCTGCTAAACAAACAACAACAACAAATAGCCAGGCATTGTAGTGCCTCAGCTACTAGGGAGGCTGAGGCAAGAGAATAGCTTGAGCCCAAGAGTTTGAGGTTGCTGTGAGCTGTGACGTTATGGCATGCTACAGAGGGTGACAAAGTGAGACTCTCTCAATAAAAAAGAAAAAAAAAAGAAATGCAAATGGTAAAATATTCATAAGAGTAAAAAGGTATGCAAGGAGAAGCTTCCTTCCCAGCCATGCCTCCCCTCTTTGCAGTGGACGCTTCCCTAGCAACCCTAGGTACACCACTGCCTCGCACAGAGTGGTGTTTTTTTTGTTTTTTTGTTTTTTTTGAGAGGCAGAATCTCACTTTGTCACCCTGGGTAGAGTGCTTTGGCATCACAGCTCACAGCAACCTCCAACTCTTGGGCTTAAGTGATTCTCTTGCCTGAGGCTCCAAAGTAGCTGAGACTATAGGCGTTTGCCCCAACGCCTGGCTATTTTTTGTTTGCAGTTGTCATTGTTTAGGAGGCCTGGGCTGGGCTCGAACCTGCTACCTTCAGTGTATGTGGCTGGCGCCCTACTCACTGAGCTACGGGTGCCGAGCCCACATTGTGGTTTTCACTGATAGGGGCCCTTGAGGCCCTGTTGGAGGCCCCCATTGTGGAGTTTGTGTTTCTGGGTCATATCACAAAGCTGGTGTTCCTGGAGGGAGGTATCCATGGCATCTGATCCCATGTACCTATTCCCGATCTATCACAGAGTGGGTGTATTGCTGCTGTGTTCCTGGCTTCTGCTCACTGGAAAGGCAGTGGGCTTCTGGGCTCTGTTTTCCCTGAGGTTCCAGTTGTCTTTCTGATTTTATGTCACATCCTGGCTCTCCTCTCTTGTCTCAGACCTCAGGTTCTTCCTGGACTTTCTGCTCTAACATGATGGGTTGTTTCTGAGTCTGCTGCTTAGCCAGTGGCCTGCATTGTGGGTTTTTTTTTTTTTCTTTTTTGGGTGGTGTCCTATTATATCACCCTGGGCTCAAATGATCCTCCCATCACAGCATCCCAAGTAACTGGGACTACAGGTGCGTGCCGCTGTCACTGTGCTCAGCCACAGTATCCTGCCCTCACTGCCCTCTTTTTATATTCCTCAGCTTTCTTTTTCTTGGTTTCATTCTTTTCATTGGGGTACGTCCTCAAAAAAACCTTGGTAAAAGCGTTCAGAGTCCTAACACAGCTGAGATTTATTTTATTTAGACTACATAGTTGATTGGGTAAATTTAGAATTCTAGTTTAAACATTTTAAAGGTCCTTTTCACTGTTTCCTAGCATCTGCCTTTGCAGGTAAGTCTTAACTGCTCAGATTCTTATTACTTTGTTGGTGGCCTTTCTTCTCTCTGGAAACTTTTAGTCATTATTGTTGGTAGTGTATGATTTTCCAGTGCTTGCCAGGGTGACATTGTCTTGTGGTCCCTGGGTGTGGGTTGGTTGTCTGGATTGTCTGTCTCTAGGTGGCCTATGAGTGGGTTGTTCCTGTGTGAGGTAGGTGTAGGTTGCAGATAGGCACTTTCAGCCCCGAGTAGAGGGGTTTGTGCAGATTCAGCTCATCAGGTAAACCTAAGACCTGGTGGCAAGGATCTTTGGCAGGGACCTTGGTTGGTGAACTGCTGGATTAGTCGATCACTGGCTCCTGCCACCCCTTGCTATGTCCTGCCATCTTAGGCTTGCCCTGGGTATCGTTCACACCCTGGGCCCAAGGTTGTTAGCCATGGCTAGTTAGTAGCTGAGTAGAGCTTCCTTGGTCAGCTGAGGCAGCAGGATGGGTGTGTCCTATGAGTCCTGTGTCTGAGGGAAGGTGAGCCAGGTGACCCCTGCCAAGGTGGGGTGGGCATTGTGTCTCTGCAAGACCCATCGGTGGGTGGGGAGACTTGCATGTTGGTGTTTGTGCTCTACACTCTGGGGGCTGTGGCCTCCACTCTGTGTCCCTGGGTGCTGGCTGTGGGACAAGAGGGGGCCACACAGTTTCAAGCTAAAGGAGCCAGCCTGGGGCAGGTGGGCAGCCTTGAGTGAAGGGCAGCAAGGCCACATAGACCTGACCCAGGCCCTCAGGCAGTGGCATCATGGCTGTGTGTCCATGCCTAGGCCACACAGGGGTGGCCTCCTTCCTGTGCCAGTAGGGCTCTTCCTCTCAGAGCTGCCTCTGGGCCTAGCACCACCTGACCTCACAGATAAGGGGTCAGGGTACCAGCAGGGGTCACAGTGGCTCACAGACCAGTAGCTTTTCAGAGAACCACGGGGACTGATGTGGATTAAGCACTCTAAAAATAACAGAACCTGCCACCATTAGACAGGGTGCCAACATCTCACAAGAGAGAAAGAAATATTTTATACCAAAAAAAGTAGAAAGGACAGATGTTCTTGGGTTCTGTGTGATGACTGTGTGCCCCTGGGACAGGGCCTGAGGGCTGCTCTCACCACCAGGTGGTGCAGAAGCTGACGCAGATGGTGGGCCGGAACGTGAAGCTCTACGACATGGTGCTGCAGTTCCTGCGCACGCTCTTCCTGCGCACGAGGAACGTGCACTACTGCACTCTGCGAGCTGAGCTGCTCATGTCCCTGCATGACCTGGATGTGGGTGACATCTGTACCGTGGACCCTTGCCACAAGGTAGCACTGCCCTTGCCCTCCTCTTCTACTTTTTTCCTCTTGGTTGCAGGTGGTCTGGGGCCCATCTGCGCTTTGTTGATCAATCATGCTGTGTGCTGCCCCCTCAGGGCCTCTGCAGACCCAACTAGGGGCCAGAGACCTTTCCATTCCTGTGATTCTCACCACTTCTAGCCCTTTCTCTGTTACAGAGGGTACAGGGCCTGTGGCTATACCTGCACTGTTGTCCTGGTCTCCTCCCATCTTTCTAGCTTGCTTCTGGCCCTCCCTTAGCCCAGAGCTCTCAGGGACTCTGGTGCCACCTGGTTGGAGGGCTGCAGTGGCTGTCATGAGGAGCTCTTCTTCAGAAAAAAACAGTGTCACCTCCTCCCTGCCTAGCTAACCCTTACTTTTCTCCTGAGTCATGGGTGTGCTCTTTGTGGTCACCAGGAAGGCAGAATGAGGCAAGGGCCTGGAGTTGTTTCAGGGTTTGTCTCTGGCTATATTGGGAGGTTCTGACTGAGTCTCAACTCTGCTTCCTCCCTGCAGTTCACCTGGTGCCTGGACGCCTGCATCCGAGAGCGGTTTGTGGACAGCAAGAGAGCACGGGAGCTGCAGGGCTTTCTGGATGGAGTGAAGAAGGGCCAGGAGCAGGTCCTCGGGTGAGGGTTGGTTCTATAGGCTCACAGCTCCTGGGAACCCTGTCCCATAGTGTCTCCTGGAGCATTCTGGGTCCCACCATTGGGAGCTGGGGTTTATTTCAGTTTTAGAAGAGCTGTGCCAGGCTCACGGCTCATGCTGAGGGATGTGGTTGCTTGGGATGAGTCTGGGTAGCAGAGAACCCCCTTGCTCTCTGTACAGCCCTCAGGACAATGGGTCCTGGGAAGACAGGCGCCCAGGGCCCAGGGTCTCTGATGTCCACAGTGGTACAGGGCCTGTCTGTAAGCTGAGGTTTGGTACACAGGTGTTACTGGTCCAACTTGTCACTTTTCCGTGTTAGAATTGTCTCTGGGGGGCCCTGGTTGAATGTCATAGAGTCTGAGTCATGTTTTCAGAGCCAAAATATGACCTTCATTTTTTTTCTGACTTCCTTTTATTATTTTTTTGAGACAGAGTCTCACTCTGTTGTCCTGAGTAGAGTATAGTGGCATCATCATAACTCATAGCAGCCGTGAACTCCTGGGCTCAAGCGATCCTCCTGGCTCAGTTTTTCTATTTTTAGTAGAGATAGGGTCTCGCTCTTGCCACCTAGGTCTCAAATTCCTGGGCTCAAGTGATCCACTTGCCTCAGTCTCCCAGAGTGCTGGGATCTTCCTTTTCTCTTTTTTTTTTTTTTTGAGACAGAGTCTCATTTTATTGCCCTTGGTAGAGTGCTTTGGCTTTGAAGCTCACAGCAATCTCAGCTATTTTTTTGAAAAACAGGGTCTTGGTGTTGCTCAGGTTGATCTCCAGCTGAGCTGAAGCAATCCACCTCCCTCAGCCTCTCAGAGTGCTGGGATCTTAACTCTTTAATTTGAAAGATGTTTGACGGCTGGGCACAGTGGCTCACACCTGCAACCCCAGCACTCTGGGAGGCCAAGGATCATTTGAGCTTAGGAGTTTGAGATCGGCCTGAGCAACAGCCAGAGGCGGTCTTTGCTAAACATAGAAAAATCAGCCGGGTGTCATGGTGGATGCTTGTAGTCCCAGCTACTTGGAAGGCAGGAGGATCACTTGAGCCCAGGAGTTTGAGGTTGCTGTGAGCTAGGCTGACGCCATGGCACTGTAGCTGGGGTGACAGAGTGAGACTCAGTCTCAAAAAAAAAAAAAAAAAAGATAAATTATGAACCTTAAGCTTTTCTTTGAAAGAAATCCAGAATGGAATTGGAACTGGTCTGCTCCATATGCAGAGAGGCGGGCTCCCTGCAGCTCGTCCCTGAGGTCCCTGGGGGCAGCTGGGCTTCCTGAGTTCATGCCGAGGGCTGGTTCCTCCCAGGGATTTGTCCATGATCCTGTGTGATCCGTTCGCCATCAACACGCTGGCTCTGAGCACCATCAGACACCTGCAGGAGCTGGTTGGCCAGGAGACACTACCTAGGGTGAGCACAGGCTTAGCAGTAGCTTTTGGGTGGTTGTGTGATGTGGCTTTCGTGGCTGCACCAGGTGAAGGCCACACTTCCCATGTGTGAGATTGACGTCTCCTCCTAGTCTTGAGCACCAAGGACCTTACTGGGTAACAAAGTGGGGTCAGAGCCCCAAGATGGCACAGCCCTAGTGGCAGGCACTGAGGCTGCTGTCCCCTGCAGGACAGCCCAGACCTGCTGCTGCTACTCCGGCTTCTGGCGCTGGGTCAGGGTGCCTGGGACATGATCGACAGTCAGGTCTTCAAGGAGCCTAAGATGGTAACGTGACACTCGTGGGGCCTTCTGCTTTCACACAAGGGGCTATAGGCTATACGTGGGGAGTGGAAAGTGAGCTAGGTAGTTTTTGAGGCCCTTTGGTCCTGAAGATTCCTTTTTAGAGGCACCAACTTCTCTTTGTGAAAACGTCCGCTGGGGTATCCTGGGGCATTTCCAGGGACTGTGGTTGGCCAGAGAGTGGCTGCTAGTCCAGGTGGACCTGGTCTGGGAGGGGCTCATCTGGGCAGCCAGGCTCCCAGCCAGGTTGGGGGTTTAAGGAGACAACACTGGGTGGTGGTCCCTGGAGGTGGGAAGGAGGGACCCAGGGGACTAGGAGAGCAGGGGATGGGTGGGGGCAGAGTCTGGAGGTCAGCAGGCTCACGCCCTCCCCTAGGAGGTGGAGCTCATCACCAGGTTCCTGCCGATGCTTATGTCCTTTGTGGTGGATGACTATACCTTCAACGTGGACCAGAAACTTCCAGCTGAGGAAAAAGTCCCCATCATGTATCCAAACACGCTTCCTGAGAACTTCACTAAGTATAGCCATGGGCTCTAGGGGCAGTGGGTGGGCGGGGGCATCCAGGAGGGTTGCACTGCTGTAGGGTGGGCAGTATCTAGGCCTGGCTGACGATGCCCTGGCCCGCAGGTTTCTGCAGGAGCAGCGCATGGCCTGCGAGGTGGGTCTGTACTACGTCCTACACGTCACCAAGCAGAGGAACAAAAATGCCCTCCTGCGCCTGCTGCCGGGGCTAGGTGAGGCCTCCCCACCTAAGACCCACTACAGAGTCTACCCCAGACTCAGCTAGCTTGGTTGTTCCCTTTACATCTTGTCTGCAGTTTATTCTAGTAGGAAAGTGAGAGAGGGCTCAGCTTTGTGTTTTCAGATTCCTCCCTGAATCTTACAGTTTTTTCCCACCAAAAAGTGATGCAAGAGCTACGTTTTATTTTATCCTGACTGGCAGCAGGTTCAAAGGGATATTTGAGGAAAGTGCTCACTTACCAGCTCCTCCCAGGACAAGCCCTAGCCCCCAGGGAGGAGGGGTTGTTGTTAGCTAGGAAGAAGAGGGAGGGGTCTGAGCGGACCCCTTCAAAAGTAAAGCTGCAGGTCTACTGGGGAGATAGGGCCTCTATAGCACTTTGTCCTCACTGTGACGCGGCCTGGGGCCTGGGGTTAACTGATTCAGGTCTTATCTGGGGTTTGGAGATTTCTTTTTCTTTCTTTTTTTTTTTTGAGACAGAGTCTCAAGATGTTCCCCTGGGTAGAGTGCCATGGCATCACAGCTCATAGCAACCTCCAACTCTTGGACTCGAGCGAGTCTCCTGCCTCTGCCTCCCAAGTAGCTGGGACACAGGTGCCCGCCACAAGGCCTGGCTATTTTTTGGTTGCAGCCATCATTGTTGTTTGGAGGGCCTGGGCCGGGGATTCGAACCTGCCACCTTAGGTGTACGTGGCTGGCGCCTTAGCCGATTGAGCCACAGGTGCTGAGCCTGGAGATTTCTTCAGAAAGATCTGCAGATTATTTTTTTTTTTGGCTGGGGCTGGGTTTGAACCTGCCACCTCCAGCATATGGGGCCAGCGCCATCCTCTTTTCTTTCTTTCTTTCTTTTTTTTTTTTTTTTGGAGACAGAATTTCACTGTTGCCCTTGGTAGAGTGCTATAACATCACAGCTCATACCTCAAATTCTTGGTCTTAAGCGATTCTCTTGCCTCAGCCTCCCAAGTAGCTGGGACTAGGTGCCCACCACAACGCCCAGCTATTTTGTTGTTGTTGAAATTGTCATTGTTGTTTATCAGGCCTGGGCCAGGTTTGAACCCACCTGCCTTGGTGTATGTGGTCGGTGCCCTAACTACTGAGCTGGCTACAGTTCTGTAGGCTGGGAGTCCATGGCCAAGTGGCTGCATCTGGTGGAGAGAAGTTGGGAGGGTAAGGCATGGTGCACAGGGTGGGGGGAGAGATAGAGACAGAAATACAGAGATAATAAAAGAGAGACAAAGACATTGAGACAGAGATAAAGACACAGAGGCAGAGAGAGACATTAAGGAGAGATAAGGCCAGGTGTGATTTCTTCATGCCTGTGAAAATGAGACCCCATCTCTACTAAAAATAGAAAAACTAGGTGGGTGTTGGCAGGTGCTTGTAGTCCCAGTTACTTAGGAGGCTGAGGCAGAAGGATTGCTTGGGCCCAGGAGTTTGAGGTTGCTGTGAGTTATGACACCATAGCACTCTACCCAGGGCAATAGAGTGAGACTCTGTCTCAGAAAAAAGAAAATAGGGGCAGAGATAGAGACAGAAACAGAGATATTAAGAGATAGATGGACAGAGAAATAAGAGACAGGGATAGAGACAGAGAAAAGGGCTAACTTTTTTATTTGTAACAGAGTCTCACTTTGTTGCCTGTGGTAGAGTGCTGTGGTGTCACAAATCACAGCAACCTCAGACTGCTGGGTTCAAGTGATTCTCTTGCCTCAGCCTCCTGAGTATCTGGGATTACAGGCACCTGCCACAACTCACAGTCTTGCTCAGCCTGGTTTCAAACTCAGGAGCTCAGGCAGTCCACCTGCCTCAGCCTCCCAGAGTGCTGGGATTACAGGTATGAGTCACCTCGCCTGGCCTACTGTAACTTTCCTATGTTTACATACACAGATAACATTTTGTCACGCTTGCCAGTAGTAGTCTAACGTAGCCCAGGAGCTGCAGGCTATGCTAGGAGGTTGGGTGTATGGTAGGCTGTGCCATCTGGGTTTGCGAGCACAGGGACAAAATCATCTAATGGTGTGCTTCTTGGAGTGTGCCTGGTATCTGGGCGTGACTGTACTTCTCTTCATGGGGCTAGAAACAGGCCAGAAACATGCAGGGTGATTTATCCTGCCTCTGGCAGGGGCATCACTGTCCCCTAGGTCATGATGTCACTGCCCTACTGCTGGGATACTTTTATTTTTGAGACAAGAGTCTCGAGCTGTCCCCCTAGGTAGAGTGCCGTGCTGTCATAGCTCATAACAACCTCCAACTCTTGGGCTAAAACTATCCTCTTGCCTCAGTGTTTCTATTTTTAGTAGAGACAGGGTCTTGCTTTTGCTCAGGGTTGTCTTGAACTTGTGATCTCAGGCAATCCACCCACCTTGGCCTCCCGAAGTGCTATGATGACAGGTGTGAGTGAGCCATTGCGCCCAGCCTGGGATGTGTATTGTTTTTAATTAATATTTATTTATTTATTTTGAGACAGAGCCTCAAGCTATCGCCCTGGATAGAGTGCCATGACATCACAGCTGGCAGCAACCTCCAACTCCTGGGCTCAAGCAAGTCTCCTGCCTCAGCCTCCCAAGTAGCTGGGTCCACAGGCATCCGCCACAATGCCTGGCAATTTTTTGGTTGCAGCCGTCATTGTTGTTTTGGCAGGCCAGGCTGGATTCGAACCCGCCACCTTATGTGTATGTGGCTAGCGCCTTAGGCACTTGAGCCATAGGCGCCGAGCTGTGATGTGTATATATATGTATATATATATTTTTTTTTTTTGAGACGGAGCCTCAAGCTATCCCCCTGGGTAGAGTGCCATGGCATCACAGCTCATAGCAACCGCCAACTCCTGGGCTCAAGCGAGTCTCCTGCCTCCGCCTCCCAAGTAGCTGGGACCACAGGCGCTCACCACAACGCCCGGCCATTTTTTGGTTGCAGCCATCATTGGTTTGGCGGGCCTGGGCTGGGGATTTGAACCTGCCA
>CAUYQV010108981.1:0-42495 GCA_963574575.1 Galagoides demidoff
AAGCTTCTGCATAGCCAAGGGCACAGTAAGTAAAGCAAACAGACAACCTTTAGAATGAGAGAAGATTTTTTGCAGGTTAGGCTTCTGACAAAGGTCTGATAACTAGAATCCACAGAGAACTCAAACTAATCAATAAGAAAACAACAAATAACCCCATTTCTATGTGGGGAAGAGACTTGAACAGAAACTGCTCTGAGAAGACAGGCACATGGCCCACAAACACATGAAGAGATGCTCACCAGACAGTAACATATGAGATTGAGGATGCACCTGATTGTACATAATCTTATCTTCAAGCCTATGGATCAACCAACTTGATGATACTTCTTAAAATCAGTACATCTTCATATTTATTTACAATATGTGAAATGTAAACAGTCATAACTGACTTAAAGGAATACACTTGTTCTTTGTATATTTATACTGTCTATATTTTTTGAAAAATGTCTATTTAGAATCTTTGCCCACTTTTTAATGAAATCATTTGTTCACTTTCTATAGAGCTGTTTGAGTAGCTAACATATTTTGAATGTTAATCTTTTATTATACACATTTCTTGCAAATATTTTCTTCCAACCCTAATTGCCTCTTCACACTCTTCATAGTATTCTATGCTGCACAGAAGCTTTTTATTTCACATTTGTGTATCTTTTTTTTTTGTATGAGCTTATATGATAAAATCTAAATATCATTGCCCACATCAGTGCTGTGTAGCTTTTTCCTGTATTTTTCTTCTAGAAGAAGTATTTGATTTATTTTTTGCATATAGTGTGAGATAAGGGTCCAAATTTGATATTTTGTATATCTTTCAATTTATATTAAAAATAAAATTTAAAGAAAAGAAATCAAGTGCTGATACTTACTTGTGACTGTTAATCTAAAAAACATTATGCTAAGACATAAAGAAACATATATTGAATAATTCTATTTTCAGAAATCTCCAGAATAGGCAAATCTATACAAATGGAAAATTGATTAGTTGTTGCTTTGGGCTGGGAGGGATGGAAGGAGTGGGGATGATATCTAAGTGTTTGGGAGTTTTTTTTGAAGTAGTAAAAGTGTTAAAAAATTTATTGTGGTGATGAATTCATAGCTATGAATATGTGTATAGTGCTAAAGGCTATTGTATTGAACACTACAAGTGGACAAATTGTATGGTATGTGAGTTATATCGCAGTAACGCTGGAAACTTTTTTAAAAATAAAGAAAAAGGCAATAGATTATGTAGAGAGCTTTCTGGAAGATTTTACTTTCTTAAATGAATTCTCATGCAGCATTAACAGTGCAGGAATTGTTAATTGCTATCCAGAGTCACTACCATGACTAAACCAATCAGTGAGTTGAAATCTCTCTTATAGAACTTAGAAACAAGAAAATGAGAAAACTGGATCACTGATCCTATAACGATAGAAGTATTTTAATTACTATTTTCTTTATTTTATGGCAAAATGTTAATATCCCATTAAATTTTAGAAATAAAATTTGAGAATTTTTTGTTAGATCATGTTAATTGTATAAGAGCTCTGAGTACCATTGATCCAAAACTCTTCTATAATCAATTCTCCATAGTGTCCTAGATATGTCATTCCAAACACAGTCTGTTCATGCAATTTCCTCTGTTTAAAGTCTCTTTCTGGTTCTTTTACTTGGCTTCAAGAACTTTCCATTGTCAGGAAACATCTTTCCACATTTATTTCCCAGAGACCCACCTAGGCAGTATACTGTTTAATTCAGAATTTTACAAAAGTTTTTGGTCAGATATGGTTTTATTCAAAGGAGGAATTCACATATGTGTTGAACTCAAGGAAAATTAAAATTCATCATAGCAAAACTTGTGGAATGTTCATGACACAGGACTTAGAAGGAAAATGATAGTACTAACACGTCAGGGGAAAACAAGGGAGAAAGCTCTTAGATTGTTACGCTCAGTTTACAAATTAAGACTCTAGAAATATAAGATCAAATTAACCTCAAATTAGAGAGAATAAAGAAAAGTACTTAAGATACCAAGATTAATAAAGCAAAATTGGAAAGAAAGAATCAGTGAAGAAAACTCAGGAAATCATCAAATCCTGTTTTCTTATCTGCTACTTGGGACAGGTGGGCTAAGAGGGAGGAGGAGGAGACAGCAAGGAAGATGAGAAGGAGGAGAGGAGCCCTGGTGGTCCCCTTCACTTATTCACAGTGGCACATGCGAGGAACTCAGTAAGTGAGTAAGTATTTGGTGAACAAATGAACTTATATTTCACAGAGTATTTTTTTATTAAGAACATCCTTTTTCTAATTAAACTGTGTGAGACATTAGAGGAAAACCACTTTGTGTTTCAGGTCTGTTGTTAGACCAGGAGTTTTTTTTTTTTTTTTCCCCTTCTGACAAAATAAATTGTGGTTTTGACTTAATAATGATTTTGTCACATTTCTGATGTATCATTTTCTGGCACAATGTGTGTTGCAAATGCAGAGAAAACACAGAACAAAATGACGGCTATTCTGAAGTTTACACTACATGCAAAGATGAACAGTGCTTGTGGAAACACCTATCAAAACTTGATAATTTATCAGCAAGCAGGTGTTTATTTTAACTCAAGGTTTGGCTTGTATTTGCCTATTATGGCCATCACATTACAGATGGATCCAACAAAAAATAGTTTATTTCTTGCCCAATGCACACACATGTGCATAATTACATACACAAACGAAGGCTCATGTTACCTAGAAAATGTGCTCTTCACATGATATATCATATTTTCAAATGAATGTATTTCTCTATTAGTTCTTATTTTAAAATTCTACTTTTTAATAATCTATGCATATTTTATTTCTAAGAGATAATTTTCTTTCTGTTGAAGAGAATAAGTGAGACAATTTATTTTCAGGAAAATAAAATTTGTAGAGGAAAAATAACATAAACAGAGTTTACCATCTTACTTGGCTCGCTGAACATCATTTGCATGGTTATAATAATGAAATAGCTGGATATTTATGTAAACAATTTTATTTTTTTATTTCAATAGATTTAGGTGCCTAAGTGTTTTGGTGACATGGATACATTGTATAATGCTGAAGACAGGGCTCTTTGTGTACTTGTCACCAGAATCATGCACATTGCACTGGATAGATTTTCTTTAAGGTACTCATTTCTCTATTTTTGGTCGTTAATTTTAGCTAGTATTTTTTCAAATCTACAAATATTCACCATATTCAGTGTTAGGTGGACAAAACATCAAAGTACATTTTTTCAAATAAACACATGTATTTTAAATGCAATATTATCTTTAAAATATTTTAAGTAACCTAGAGCACTAATACTATTCTAGCCACAAAATTTTATCGTGAGTCATTCCATAAAGAAACTAGCCTGTTAGCATTTTGTCCCTAGAGTCATACTTTACTGTAAAATATATCTCTTTGTGAAAGTGTTTAAACTGTAAAAGTAAACAGAGTAAAATGCACAGCAGTTAAGAGCCTAGAAGATGCATCAATTTGTTAATTATTACACATCTCATTTAATCATGGTGCAATTGCACATCAGCACAGTATTTTCTGAAAATACTGATGCCATATGAAACATATTTCTCCTGGAAATATTCCACTAGGTGGTAGTATATCCTTTACTCTTCCTTGAAATTGCATCAACATTTTAAGACTACAATTTGAATTTGTCTATTTCAATTGCGATAAATCAAGGAAATCACATCGTAGTTTCAGTTTTTTTTTTCTTTTCTCAACCTGCTCAATATTCTATAAGACATCTGATTTCTTTTATTTAATGTTTTCAGGAGACTACTAAAGATGTGTGAATTTAGTATGTCTATAATGGTTAGTCTTATTCAGGTTTGGTACTAGTAAGAGGATATGAAGATCACTGAGTTTCTTAATAACTTGAGAGCGATCTGGACAACTTTTATTGCCCCATATTGAAATTACATCACTGTGTGTGAGGGGATTATTTTGATACTTACATTATAACTTACAGGCTTCTTGCATCACCACTACTCCCAAAATGAATTCCCATTCCATAAAGGCTTTCCTTGGTGAGAAGGATCAACATTTTAGGACTTTCAAGAGAACAGAAAATAAAATGTAATAGAATTTATTTTTCAAATAACAAAGTATTTTAAAAGGATATTAGTGAGGTATTACTTTTCCCTCCTGCTCTTTTCTTTAAACAGTGTTTACATTGATTCTTAGGAAATCCTGAAAGTATCTACGCCATGTTGTTATTTTCAATGCTTACCATATTTAATACAGTATCTTATACAGTATCTTTGGAAATCTGATCTATCTCTACAAATTTACTTACTGTGTCAAATTAAACATTCTTAATATGAAGTATTGACAAATTATTAGAGAGTTAATCCTCAATACTACTGGTAGATATATATACTAGAATTAGCAATCTAGAGGACAATGGGCAATATGTTTGTATTTGCCAAACATAAATAAGCACTGAATATATATTTTCCAAAGAAAATAGAGCTGCTTGCAAAGCCCTTTCACATGCATTGGTTATTTTTAAAATGTATTTTAATAGAGAACTTAAATTGTATATACTGATCATGTACAATATTGTGTTTTAAAATATGTATATTGGTTATTTTAATTCAACAATTCTTATGAAAAAAATCATAGTACAAATGTAATAACTGGGTTGGCATTTTAGATTGGTCTTCAGATTATCTGAAATGATAAAATCCTTAAGTAAATTCAGTTATTCAGAAAGTTTATTTTTAGGAAATCAATTTAAATATCCAGAATAATCAACAGTTATAATTTGAACATCAAATGATAAAGTACATATTGCTTTGCATATTTTCAATAGGATAAATTATCAAAAACTTAAACTACAGGTACTTAATAAAGCAATTTGTAAAATAGAAATCTGATACTTATCTAATCATAATGTCTACAGTAAACTAGGTGATTTCAAACTAAAAGTTGATTTTTAGATCTGTATTAGTCCATGTTGTCCTTTTGTTTGGAAATTATCACTCGCAAACATTTATAAACTCCTCTTAGCCCGTCGTGAGGCCAGTCTACCATCTGTCTCAAATCACACAATTGACTTCTGCATCTCCATAAGACATGGGAGGGGCTACAAGCAGAGGTATTTGACAGTTTTCAAGGTGAGAAGACACGAAAAGGGAAGGCAAAAGGAAAACTATTATTCTCTCTAATATTTTACAATGAATATTATTTCCTTTTATCAGTTATTAGTTTTGATTTCATATTAAATATAGACACAAAGTAATGTTTATCGAGAAAAACCCTTGAGTAAGGCTAGGTTTTTTTTATTTTTGTTGCTATTGTCATGAATTTTTTTTTTTTTTTTTGAGACAGAGCCTCCAGCTATCCCCCTGGGTAGAGTGCCATGGCATCACAGCTCACAGCAACCTCCAACTCCTTGGCTCAAGTGAGTCTCCTGCCTCAGCCTCCCAAGTAGCTGGGACCACAGGTGCCCGCTACAGCACCCGACTATTTTTTGGTTGCAGCTGTCATTGTTGTTTTGGCAGGCCCAGGCTGGATTCGAACCCGCCACCTTAGGTGTATGTGGCTGATGCCTTAGCCAGTTGAGCCACAGGCGCCCAGCCTTGTCATGAATTTTTTGATAACCTATTGAATGCATCTTTCTTGAGTGTTCGCTTGTAAAATAGAATATCCCCTACATCCCTTTTTATATTCATACTCTTTTTACAAAATGATCTTGGTTGATTTCCACACCACGTCACGAGCACAGTCTTAGGTTCTGTCCTCAGTGTGCTGCTCATGCCATTAGTTGTCATAGCTACACGATTATCCACTTTTATTAGAAACAGGTTATCTGAGTATTTTGAAGTCAGTCATGATACCAAAGGCTGCACATTATCTTATAACATACACATTACATTTTCTATTTCCTTTTATGTTAGAGTAATTAGGATGTTATTTCCTATTTGGGGATATAGTATGTCATTTTTCTGCATACAATTTTGTAACATTTTTAAACCACATTGTAATTAACAAGTCACTCTAGGGAGAACAGTATCTAAGTGAATACAAAAAAGCAATTTGTAAAAGTAGTAACTCCTTTTTTACCCTTCTATTTCAACCAAACCATTCTGCCTGATTGAAATATGGTCACTTCACTTAAAATATTACTAAATGATAGATTACCCACACCCACATATTGAACAAAATTGTTTCAACTGATATATATATAAATTTTTGAGACAAGACTTCCCGTGTAAATAAAAATATATTTGGCATGTAAAATAGAGTAGCTATGTCTTATACAAATCTCATATAGTTAACATGCTCCCACTTCTATGTCATGTAAGCATTATTTTTAGAAAATAAATGCTTTCCAAATGACATTAGTTTACTCTAGAATTTTCATTAGTAAACTTGCCAGTAGTTGTGTCTAATTTATGAGATATTATCTCAATATAATTTTAAAGAGCTTTGGGTAATAAAGTACAGTTTTTACATTCAATGCAATGAATATTGTCATTGTGTATAACAACGCATGTCTAGAAACCAAAATTTCTAATATATCTCATACACTCCTTTGTCATGAAGCAGTGGTTCTCAAAGTGTGGTGTCCCAACAGTAACCTTGGTAACCTAGGGGTTTGTTAAAACTAAAAATTATCAAGCCCTACCCCTTATAGACTTAACCAAAAATTGTGCTAATGGAGCTCAGTTAATCCATATTTTAACAACCCCTGCTACAATTAGAATGTGGTACAATTCTGGTATAATTATAATATGGGAAGCACTGTTATAAAAAAATTTTTTTAAACAGGTATGAAGACTTTAATTTGTTATTTTATTATAAATGTATGCTTCATGACATATTGACGTCCAGGTATCCACTTTAAATTTTGATGGATCTATTACATCTGTGAATATGTAATATGCAATTTCAGCTGCCCAATATCATCACCAAGTACTCAGTCGTAGAGAACAATGTATGGGATCCTGCCACCTTGCGGCTTCTAGGAGTCTATCATGTAATAGATAAACATATTTAATTTGCAATTTTTCATTAAATGAGAGAACACTCTGAGATCTCATAGAAAACCTTTTTAGTGTAGACACAAAGTCTTATTTTGGACTCATCTATGTCTAAAGACCCTCCTGAGTAACAGAGTAGCCTTGGGACGATGATGACTTGTCAGGCTGACCTTGGCAGGGCAGAATAACCTTGGGGGGCAGCCTGACAGTGGGTCTTCAATTCATACTTTGTGGAGCAATCACAACGCATCTTTAAGGACATCATTGACGTTCAGAAATAAATGTCACTTACACCCTTCACAGTTCTTTCTTCCAAACATCCTCAATTCTTGTTGTATAAAAGTTAGCCTTCCATCATTCTTACAGCCTTCATTCTTTTGAGTCTTTCTCATGCTCTTTAGTTTGGGTTTTCGGATATATTGGATTGTCCGTTGAACAATGCATTACTTTTCCTCTGCATCATTATTTTTCTAAAATTGTTAAAGCTCTTAGTAATTCATGGTCACATATCCAGAGAAACAAGTTAAAGGAATATTTCTAAGAACCTGCTGCAATTTTACTTTTGTTAGGATTTATGGCACACTGAAATCGAAATCATTACATACTTAAAAAACGGAAGTTATTGTTAGAAATCCAGTTAATGTCTACATAATTTTATAAAGGTTTACAAAACAGTATTTAACTTTTATCCATCTCAAGATTTCTACCTTTAAAATCAGAGTATTTGCAGTAGTTTCTCCTGGAGAGCAGCTATCCCATGGGCACAATTTCTATATGTCTGGAGACAGCTCTGTCAAAACCGCTGAGAATGATTCTCTTTCTTTCTTCTCTTCTCTCAAAATAACAGCCAATAAATAACTCAGCAATAGATCAGATCACTCTATTTGTTAAGTCAGCTGAAGAAAACTGGGTTGCTTTTTCATGAGCCATTTATTTTAGTTGAATTCTACTCAATTCTTCCCTACCCTGAATTGTATGTGTGTAAGAGGTTAAGGAAGTTATTGGAGTATTCAGACATGAGATCTAACTGTATCTGTGTCTAGAAATTCAAAGATACGTGCTAGTAAGTAAAATTTCCAAATTTTTTTTTACCTGAAAAAACAAAGTCATAATTGCTTACAATTTATTTAGCAAACAATCTTAAAGTATGGCATGAATATTTGTACTTTACAAAGCACACTGTTAAAACAACCTTAAAAGCAAAGTATGAAAAATTTTTTCTTGTATGAATTTGCATAGAGGTATAGACATGGAAACCCAAAAGATGGGTCATAAGTACCTCAAGAAATTAGACAGTGCAAAAGAACTGAGAAAATATGTATAAACATAAAATAGTCAAATATTCCACATTCCTTCCACCATGTCTCTGCAAAAGACTGGAATCTCGAATCTGTAACAATAACTGAAACCCTTTTAAAGTGTTCTGAACCTGTTGATGTGTCTTACGGATGTTGTGGGAATTCCAGACTAGTATCAGGTAGTGCTGAAAACATGATTTGAAATGATTTCTAAAGTTAGAGTTTCTGAATATAAATTTCTATGCCATTCCATATTACTGATGTGGGAAAGGGCATGGATACGTCTGAGCATAATGAGCAGGGCATCTAACTTGCCACAGAAGATCTCAAATTAGATCTGTCATTTGACCCTGCAATCCCACTACTAGGCATCTACCCAGAGGAAAAAAATCATTTTATCATAAAGGCCATTTGCACTACATTATTTATCTCAGCTCAATTTACAATTGCCAAAATGTGGAAACAACCTAAATGCCCATCAACTCAGGAATGGATTAACAAATTGTGGTAGGTGCACATCATGGAATATATTCAGACATAAAAAAGATGGTGACTTCATGTTTTGTATTAACCTGCATGGAGTCGAAACACATTCTTCTTAGTAAAGTATCACAAGAATGGAAAAGCAAGTATCCAATGTACTCAATATATTAAGAACCAGTAGAGGGTCTGATGTATGACCACATAGGAGAAAAACTCATTTTAAATCAAATTGCAGGGAGGGCAATGAGGGAGAGAGTTGGGATACTCTCACTGAATGGGCATAGGGTGGAGCTGTTTGGGACACCTTTTTGCATAAGAAATAACCACAAGAGAGTCTCTACCTAACAAAATCGAATATTTTCACACAATTGCTTTTGTCCCCTTACATTAACCTGAAATAAATTTACTTTTCAAAAAATATTGTATAGATGACATTTGGAACAGTGTGTGTATATATACACACTCATGTGTTTGTATAAAATATTTTTAACTTTTTTGGAAAAAAAAATAGGAGTATTTGGGAATAAGGGAAAAATATTCAAGCAAACATGTTTCCAGTCATCAGGTAGTTGAGAAAGTGCATTTATTCCTTCAAAAACCAGACCTTATTTTACTTATAAAATTAAACAGTATTGAACTCTTCTTGCACATTGTAGTAATAGGCAGGGGCATGGGTGAATATAGCACTGTTCATTCTAACCATTTGGGGTGGGGGGTCCGAGCTTAGAGGTATTGATACAAGAAAGTTAACAGAAAATCTGCACACATTTGGAAATTCTACACCACACTTCCAATTATCAAGAGAAGAGTCAATAAAGCAGGTTTCAAATTACTTTAACTGACCAAAAATTAAAATGCAGTATGTTAACGTGCGTACTGCACTTCATCAAGTTGTGATGCAACTGAAGAAATTGTGGAAGGAAAATTTATAGCAACTAATATATGTCTTAGTAAAGAAGAGCGGCCTTAAATCGTCTTAAATCAGTAACATAAACTTCTAATTTTGAAAACAAAAAAAAAGACAAAAATAGAGTAAATAAAGTATGCAGAGAGAAAGAAATGAATATAACAGCAGAAATCAATGAAATTTAGAATTATGATCAATGCAAATGATGAAAAAAATTAAACTTGTTTTTTGAAAAGATCAATAAAAGATCAATATAAGCAGTACATTGAAGTGATACTAACAAAGATAAAAGAAGAGCACACAAATGAGCAATATCAGGATATCAGTACAGGTCCCAGAGTAATGAAACGATGAGGAGAGAATGCTGCATCTCCCCACCTAGACCTGAGCACCTAGATGAAATCGACCCAGTCTTAGAAAACCAGAGTGTCAAATCACAGTCAAAATCTACTCAGCATGAAAAAGTTAACTTGGGAATACCTAAACTTTGCAAATTTTAGTTTATAGATTAAAATTTCCTAACTATGAAATTTCTTGTCTGAACGGGTGTCATGATGAGTAACAGCAAACATTTAAAGCACCAATGAAACAAATTAAACAAAAAATTCCTTCCAGAATATAAAGAGGAGGAAATATTTCTCTCCTTATTTTACAAGGCCAGAGTGACTTCACATAAAAAACAGATACATATAGCTTAACAAAATTAAATTATAGACCAATAATTTATTTCATCTATTAGACATAGCAATTCTCAACAAAATATTAAAACTATGACTTAGCAATACACTGCACTGAGGTGAGATTTATCCTGTGTGTGCAAGACAGTTTCAATACTTTCAAATCTATCAAAATAACAAATTATATTAATTGATATTAATAGCCTAACCGAGAAAAACAGTGTTTCCACCTGCAGGCCTGGATTTACATGATCTGAATTCCCCTCTCCCCTCCAGCCACCATTAAGGGAAGGAGACTTATTTACAGGTTTCCTTGTTGTCCTAAAATATTCCATATTGTGCATGGATGATGTGGCCCAAAGAGTAATGTATGTTAAATGTTTAGCACTTATAATCTGCTTCACAGAATTGGACCACATGGGTTTCCCCTCTGGTCAAAATAGTTAATATGGCCCCATGTAAAGTTAAACAGAGGCTTCAAAATTGAAATATATTATCAAGAGCTATTTAGAGAAGGGATGATTATCCCGAATGTTTCCCTTTATTTAACAACTGTATTTGGTATGTACTTAAAAGTGGAAATAATGAATACTACTTAATGATGGATTATTGCAACCTTAATGTCATAATCCCTCCCCTTAAGAACTCTATACCCAGTGTTATTTCAATTACTGACTCAATTCAATCCAATCAGCAACTGGTCAGTACTTTGCAATCATAGATTTAGCTCATATATTCTGTTCTTTGCCTACAGCTTCTCAGCTGCAGTCTTTATTTTCAAAGAGATACAATACATCCTCACATAGTTGCCCACATGGCATCTCAGCAGACTCACTCTTGCACTTGATCTTTGAAGGGAAGATTGTAATCACATTCAAGTTTCTCTAGAACTCATTTGGGACATTACACTGAGATATCCTTTCCAAAAAGACTCGTTTCACACACTCATTGAGGACATGCAGACATTCACAAAGGAGCTCATCAAAATGAACAAACCTGTTGCTTCACACAGTACAAAGAGCCCTGCCCCATACAGAACATTTCTGGCTACTACTTAATTAGATAAACTATGTTGCATCCCTAGCATAAACAAACAGCTGTTGACTCCTCCATCACCCACCATACTAAAAACAAAACAAAAAAATCAATGTCATTTAGACCTTTTTTGGATTCAAGAGGCAAATTTTACTTAACCTTATTTGTCCTGTTACAAATGAGCTGACTTGTAATGGGGCCCTATATGACAAAAGTCTCTAGAAGCCATCAACAGTATAACAGGCACTTTAGGTAATGTCCTCCAGAGATGTATCTAGAAGCTTTAGCAACATCCTCTCATGTCTTTTAGAGTTTCTGTACTATCCACAATGGCTATAAGTGGTCCATAGGTCTCTAATGCAAGAATCTACATTTCTGCAGTGTGTACTATGCACTGTCTCTAGGAAATGGAGACTCTTCCAGGCCCCGAGTCTGTAACTTACTGCATTCACTAACTCACCATGCTTGGGTCATCGAAGTAGTACCCTGCAAGCTCAGCAAGGCCACCTGAGTCTCCTTGTTAAAAGGAAAATTCCACCTGCAGGCTAGAGCCAAAAATGGGTCATTGGACGTAGAATTGAACAATATCCAGACTTTTGGGTCTTCAGCTCTTGTCAAATGTCATAGGTTTGAACATGAGGTGCCCCTCCTGTGCCCTTTGGCTACTGGAAAAACTCTTAGGGTTAAGTGAATAACAAAATGAGTTTATATAGTTTATGAATGAAAATATTATTACTAAAGATAATGGGGACAACTAGACAATTGTCATTTTTTAATTACTTAACCAAGATGTGTGTGATCAAGAATGGAACCCAAGGTTCAGCATCATTGACTAAACTTAATGCAATCATCTTAACACCAAATGCCTTGGTCACTAGTCAGCTGCATCTGCATATTTTCTTTTCTTTTCTTTTTTTTTTTTTTGAGACAGAGCCTCAAGCTATCCCCCTGGGTAGAGTGCCATGGCATCACAGCTCATAGCGACCTCCAACTCCTGGGCTCAAGCAAGGCTCCTGCCTCCGCCTCCCAAGTAGCTGGGACCACAGGCACCCGCCACAACGCCCGGCCATTTTTTTTTTGGTTGCAGCCATCATTGTTGTTTGGCGGGCTGGGGATTCGAACCCGCCACCTTAGGTGTACGTGGCTGGTGCCTTAGCTGATTGAGCCACAGGCGTCGAGCCCATATTTTCACATAATCATGGATCGTGGACAATGGTCTGGCCATTTGGGTAGCCCAATGATAGAAAGGAAGTTTCCATATTCAAGGTTTTCCCCTTTGTGAAAAAGAATTCTGAAATTCTGTGTTATGAATACCCAAAATGTAAATCAAAGTTGCATGGGTCTTTTCATATAATAATGCCATAATACAAATTCTTATCAAACCATTTCTTATCTTCTACAGAGTCCTAGATGTTCATGATGAAGAACAATTGATAGTGAGCAAAGTACTCAATGCTGTGCTCATGCCTTAGTCAGAGACTCCAGAAAACAGGCCCAATAGAAGATACTAATAGCATACAGAAAGAGAGAGAGAGGGAGATTTTATATTTAGGAAATTTTTAGAAAATTGGTGATCATGGAGGCTGGCAAGTCCTAGGATCTGCAGGGTGAATCAGGAAGCTGGGGATCAAGGACTCAGGAAAGCCAATGATATAGTTCTAGTCCAAAGGCAGACAGGCCCAAGGAGTTAATGTTCCAACTTGAGTCTGAAGTCAGGTGAAAAAGCCCATGTCACAGTTCAAAAAACATAAGGCAGGAAATTCCTTCTTTCTTGAGGGAGATTCAGAGGATAAGATGAGGTCCAATTACAACATGGAGGAAAATGTGCTTTACTCAGTCCAGTGGTTTAAATGTTAATTGTGTCCCAAAACACCCTCACAGAAACACCCAGAATAACGCTTACCAGATACCTGGGCACCTCAAGGCACAGCCAAATTAGCCCAGTTAATTCATGAAATTAACAACCATATCTCATGACAAGGTCTTCCATGATTTCTGCTTCCTCACCAGTGTCACACGGCAAGCCTCAGGGAATACCATAATAGCTTATAATAACAAATCCAAATGCAATTGCACAAATCATGTTGCATTTCAATCCTCATTCAAACATTGATGTGACTAACAATAGTCAGAACCCAGTTTCTTATAGTTTTGTTGTTATAATTGTTATGCTCTATGATTTTCCCCTTTCTCTTCTGTTCTGAATCTTGGTAAATTAGTTATGCAACCTGGATCTCTCTTTGGTGCAAGTCAGAAGTTCAAATCATGTAAACCCCATGTCAAATGCATAAGAACTCCTAACCCTAAGCAAAATAAAATGCAAGCTATTGATCCCTCCGTATTGTCATAAGCCATCTACAGACCTGTTTGGGAGACTGCCATGATCTCTTCAGAAAATCTTGTTTTATGAGAACTATATATTTTTTATCTTCTTGGTACATCTGTGACATAAGCAGTTTTGATATCCAAACTAAGTTTTGGGTCATAGATTTATTCTTCTTTCACGTGGTGATCACAAAATCTCTCATATGTTTCTGTCTTGCTGTAATAAACATACACTTTATGTCTGTATTCTTGCAGCTACTACTTAAGGTATGACCTTATAAAACTGACATGACTATACCTGGACCCTATAATACTAAGAGATGGGATTCATCAAAAAACAAATATTAAGAGAAATAAATATGAAGCATATTTAACAATATGTATTTCTTTAAGGGGTATGATAAAAAGTATTTTGTATGTTGCTCAGATAAAATGCTTTTTTACACCACCTGTTAATCAAACTTGTCCAGTATTCTTATTAGAAAATGTCATTGCGTTACAAACTAATGATGATTAGTATTTTCCTTATTCCCTATTTTTCCACCATGTTATTAAATTGCATCAAGAGAAATTAAAACATTTAATGGTATTTATGAAAGAGTATATATAATAGTTATGGTTAAAGATGAAATAGTAAAATGGCTCCAGATTAAGCCCTTAAAATATAAAATAACCTAAAATTACAGAGTAGTCTTGTTGCACTTATTATGAAGTTCAAAATGTGCTTCAAAGTAGACCACTTATTTTCTTTCTTTAAGAAGTGCAGACTGCATAGGTCAGGTAGTCAAGGAAAATCTCCACAGCAGGATACATAAATTTAAAACCTTTCAAAAGGCAATGTTTTTATTCCCTGTAATTAGGCAATTAATTCTATTGGCATTTATAGGCTGCATGTGGTGAGAGAAAAAGAGATAAAGAAAAGTAGTAAAATTAAATATTTCAATTTTACTTTGAAGGTCACTGAATTATATGACCTACCATAGGAGTATTTAACTTGAAATAAAGAAGTCAGGAAACAAATGAGCTGAAAAACTCAAGTTGCGAAGTTTTCTACTTTAATTAGAACATAAAAGATTTTCTTTGTAAGAACTCACTGGTATGTTGGAATAAATGATTTCTTGGTAAATGTCTTGAACAAAAGCCTGTTTACTCACCATTGCTTTAAATATGCTATTGCTATATTCATATATATGTACATACTATATTCAACATCTAGTTTCTCTTTTATGATACAAAATATGGAGTTAGAAGAATAGAGTTTGATTTCTCTTCTGTGACAGGAAAAGATGTTTGCAAAGAGTACAAAGAAGCACATAGAAGCTCGGATGTCGTGGTCTTGAAGCACGCTCACAAATCATAAATATTTACTAAGTCTTATTTATATTGTCTAAAATTCATACAACAGGGTTGTTGAAATTGCATCTTAGTCAATGATTTCCACCTGGGTGGAAGAACTAATGGAATATTTTCTAAAAATAATCTTTGAGGCTGGGCATGGTGGCTCAGAAACAGCCCTGGTCTGGGACCATGCATGTAATAAGCTATTTCTAGCACTCTGAGAGGCCGAGGCAGGTGGGTTGCTTGAGTTCAGGAGTTCTAAACAGGCCTGAGCAAGAGACTCTCTCTCTACTAAAAAGTAGAAAAACTGAGGCAAGAGGATCACTTGAGCCTAAGAATTTGAGGTTTCTGTGAGCTGTGACACCATGGCACTTTATCAGGGCGTCAAAGTTAGACTCTGTCTCAAAAAAAAAAAAAAAAGAATATAATAATAATAATCTTTGATTCATGAAATAATTCAAAAGAAAAGCTATAAAAGTTTTGAATATGATATAACGAGTAAAAAAGTTTTCTAGTAGACATAATGTTTTCTTTAAAAGTCTAGCAGGACGGTGCCTGTGGCTCAGTGAGTAGGGCACCGGCCCCATATACTGAGGGTGGCAGGTTCGAACTGGTCCCAGCCAAACGGCAACAAAAAAATAGTTGTATGTTGTGGTGGGCGCCTGTAGTCACAACTACTCGGGAGGCTAAGGCAAGAGAATCACCTAAGCTCCAAGAGCTGGAGGTTGCTGTGAACTGTGAAGCCACAGCACTTTGCTGAGGGCAACAAAGTGAGACTCTGTTTCTAAAAAAATAAAATAAAATAAAAAATAAAAGGTCTAGCAGGACAACAGAGGCCATACACATTTATTATATATTAGGCTAAGCAAAGTCTTAATAAATTCTCAAAAGAGAAAAAAATATACTGACAATACATAGTAAAACTAGGGAATAAAAGTAAAGTGTTAAATATATGAAACTAATGAACTTCCCCTAAGTAACAGTTTAATTGATGAATACAAATTATTGTATTTTTTTTAATTGAATGGTAACTATATACATTAGTGCACTTCTAGGGTACAGTGTGGGGTTTTCACATGCAATCCGAAATACTTCCAACAAACTGATCAACACAGCCATCATGTCATTTTCTCAGTTATTGTTTTAAAACGTTCTGATTCTACTCTTAGAGAGTTTCACTTGTACTCCTGTAAATTATTGTATTCTTAAAACTAGTTTTCTAAAAACTGTTTAGAATGACATTTTTTATTTTCTTTTGAGTTATTTCATAAATCAAAGATTATTATTATATTCTTTTTGTTTGTTTTTTAGATACAGTCTCACTTTGACACCCTTGGTAAAGTGCCATGGCATCACAGCAACCTTAGACAGTAACAGTGATTACTATGTCAGAGACTGCCAATTGCTCCTTAATATGAGGACCAGGCGGTGGGTGGTAAGGCCCCCACAGCCTGGGCAATGCTCAGGGCGCGACCCCCAACCATTTCTCTCTCTCTTTAACAATATTCTGTGTGCCAGAAGTCACACAGCCCATACGTGCTTTTCCTATTATTGGCATGCACACAGTTTTTCGAAACTCTTTAAGGATGATCTCTACCACCTGTGCTAAGATTTACACAACCTTGTTAAGATACCGTAGAACTAAGCTGTTTGCATGGTTCAGGTGCTGGCTTCAGCCATCATCTGCATCACTGATGTCATCCTGTCTCTCATATCCTGTCTTTCTTTGTCAGGATTTCGCTTTCTACCAGTTGAGACGTTTGTGCCTGAAGAATGCACTCACAGGCACTGAGTTTTCAGGGCTTTGAGGCTTTCAGATTTCACTGAGGTCCTGGCTTCTCCATGTTTTTTGTAGCTTATGCAGTTTTCACTGTGATCCCGGTTTCTCCGTGTGTGTATAGTTTACATGGTTTATGGGTGTCTCAGAATCTGTAGTTTATTATCTTAACCAGTCTTAAAGCTCTCTCACATTCAAGTTTCCTAGTTTTAAGCTTCTATTTCAGAAGCTCATTCAAAAGTGCAGAAGCTCGCTATAGGTAACTCACTGAGTAGCTATTTTTCATGAATCACCTGGAGAGGTTTCAACTTTGTTGGAATTCTTATTTTTTTAATTTTACTTTATCATTTTTATTTTTGAAATAATTGTTTCCACTTTATGTAATTTTCTCTGAATTGACTTTTATTAGCATTTCCCAAGCTGGCATTGTAGAAAGTAGTGTCATAAATGTGTGTTTGGAAGTTGCCCTCTTTAGAACAATGCAGTGCGTCCGAAATCATGGTCTTTGTTTTCAGTTTTCCAGAATTTATTTTTTAGGACGTTGTTAATAATCATACCACCAGATTAATTTGAATATATGTCCTTCATATATTTATCAAGAAGTGTTCTATAAGAATTTTGTATTTATATCATAGATTCATTCACAAAATAAATATGGTCTTTTCAAGCAATGTGCAGCAACGTTAGCCTTAGTGGATTCTGCTTTATTAATGTAGATCTTTATTCTTCAGAAGTTAATAAACAAGGCTTTCTGTATGACATTTATCTCTGATTAAACCATTTCATTTATATGAGATCACACACCCCTTGAATGATACTGATTAGAGAATCCAGGGGGGGAAAATGACTCTTAAAGATCAAGTAAAATTACTGATCATTTTCACTGACATCCAAGTTTTTAAACATCAAATATAAAATAATTCTCTTTCAGATCTTTATAAAACTATTATCTTACTAGAATATAAGAAACTAATTACAATTTTTACTGCCAACTAATAATCTTATTTAATTACTCCTAGGTAGAAGTAATACGTGTCCCATTTTATCACTCACAGATCCATTCTTACTGAGATGATTTATGGCCTATTGAGATGTCAGTACTGAAGCCAGGTCGAAATTAAATAAAAGAGACAAAGAGTTTCCAGTGACATTGAGACGGCTACTTTTACTTACCCTTTCTTTTTTAAATTTTGAATTATTCTTACACAATATCTGAAAACTTGATTAGGTGTTCTGCAGATGTATATTATATCTTTATTCAAAGTTTTAATTATTGCAAACTCCCCCATAATTTTAATAAATGAGACTAAACATATTATTGTTAACTGTAATTTTAATATGTGAAGTTAAATATGTTGAGTAAAGCAAGGTTTAATATTAGTAAACCTTTTAACCCTTATTATAATCTGTAGATTCTATAGATTTGCTCATCAATGAGGGCATCATTTCTGTAAGGCTGGATAATGCCAATTATTTGCTATCATACTCCGTTTGTGTCTCAGGTTTCTGTTGATAACTTGGAACCCATGATGACAGCGTGGATTTAGTTATCAAATCACCAGGGATATGCTGAGTCAACCTGTATTACTAAATAAAAATTCCTCTACTTAGGGTAACTACAGGTATTGACTGATATACAGACAATCAACTTCTGGTGCTCCCAATAAATTCCAATCCACATTTTAGAATTCAATTAAAATGTGAATATGGCTTACTTCTAAAATATCGCTGTGATAACAATGCTGTAGGTTCAGAAGTATTCACAAGTACTAAAATTTGCGTTCATGTGTTTACCTGGTCATACCCCCATACTTTCAGAGCAGCCTTATTTTAGTAGTATTTTTGTGGTTGTTTTCTATGTGGATAAAGGACATTCACTGCTTTTTGGAACTTTGTGATCTAAAACCTATTAATATGAAATGTTTTAAGATACTTGTTCCATAAGATTTCTTATTATTCCAAAGTGTTATAACCATTAATACTATTTATCACTTTGGTTTTGATTTCCATGTCCAGTAATTCTCTACATTGGAAGACACTGATAAACTCATGAAACTGGGTCACAGCATCGTACCAAAATCCGTAAGAGGCTGATTCTACTATATCCATAGTTTTTGTTGTGCCAGGGGAATGCTTTCTTTATTTGCTTCCTCCATCGCTGCTTGTCCTTCTCTCTGTTTGTCCATCTGTCTCTCTCATTTAATTTTAAAAAACTTGAGCTTATGATGGCGAATCATTTTGTCAATGTACATGGTTTACTGGTGTCCTGTGTTTACTTGGACTTTTTATTGACAGATAACTTATTCAACTCAAACGTCTTTAAAAATAGTTCAGAGAAATAGGTTATTTTTTTAACTCTTGCCTCAAGATGCATTATTCATTATTTGCTGTGTAAAGACGTCAGTTTCTACATAACTTTGGGGACTGAGAAGCAAATTTCTCTAATAATCCTGAAAGTTTGAATTTCTGGATTCTTTCAATTTCCTTTCATTCTTTGAAAAATAATAAGTCTTTCTTATGTTCATATATTTGGTATTGTACTTTGCCAAACAGAGCTATCTCTTTCTTTTCCAACTCTTTCCACTAAGGTTACAAGTATGTCAGTTATACTGTCTGCCAAGTGATTGCTGTTCACAATTTCCCCAAATATTTCAATACCACTTGGTAGGGTTCTTCCAACCTCTGCAACAGTACCATTGCTGTACCCATCCAACTACCAAGATGCTGCAATTGATTTTTTTGTGCATTCCACAAATCATGTTGAAATTTAATCCCAAGAATGGCAGTATTGAGAAGTGGGGCATTTAAGAGATGACTGGGTTATGAGGACTCTGCCTTCAAGAATAGATTAGTTTATTCATGGACTAATGGGTTAGTGGGTTATTACGGGAGTGGTACTGATGACTTTAGAAGAAGAGGAAGAGAGATCTGAGCGAGGCTGCTCAGCCCCTTACTTGAGGCCCTGTACCACCTCTACACTCTGAAGAGAGTCCCTGTTAGCAAGAAGGTCTTCAACAGATGCTGCCTATTGAATCTGGACATCTCATTCTCCATAACTCGAAGAAATAAATTTATTTTCTTTATAAATTACCCAGTTTCAGGAATTCCATTATAAGTAACAGAAAACATACCACAACACAAGCTAATGCCAAATAGTTTTAGTTTATGTTAATTCAGCTCCTACTCTTCGGTATCAAATATATTGCTATAATATAGTATGCTCTGTTCATTGTGGGTTGCCTGGAACTGTATTCTGTATATTATAATTCTGGAATTGAAGATAGCCGATCACTATCTCCCCATTCTTGATCTCCAGATTCTCAATCACCCCATAGAGAATACAACATATCATCATGCCACTGAGAGTGGAAACTGGCAATATGAGCTATTGCTTAATTCTCTCTGAAGGGTAATGCCACTTTTATTCACTATTGCTTGCTTAAACCAAAATGTTTCCTTATGCTTACTTTTAGAGGGAACAGAGAAGAGCAATACTAATATTTTCTGAAAGGATAGATAAAACAAAACATTAAAGAATGGCATAGATCAATAAAATAAAGTTTTTAAAATAATCATTATCTTTCCTAAAATTGTGCTTTGCCTTATATCATCTCTTGCTTTAAAACCATCTACACTCAAGTTAGTCTTCCAAAAGGAGTTCCTTAGACTAAAGAGTATGACATTTTGCGGGTAAGAATATCAACCTCACAGATTATTCTAAAATTTTATTAGAGAATGTATTATAAGAAAACTGTGATAGAAAATACCAGATGTCACCATAGTAAGAATAAGTATTATTCTGTAAAGCCTCATTGCAATATATATATGGGTGTGTTTGTGAGTGTACATATATTGTATGTGTATATACCCACACAGGATTTTCCTTAAACAAAGAAAAATTGTATTAAAATTGTGGTATCAATATATACCAATAACAAAAGATAAATACAAGTCACATGGAGCACCTCTTGTAATTGCAGAAGCCAAACATGACTTGGTTTAATACATTTAATTTAATACAAATTTAATACATTTTTTTCTTTTTAAAAATGTGTATACATGTTTTGGTACCCTCTGTATGTGTGTGTGTGTGTACATGTACAGGGTGGACATAAAGTTCTTGTGCAATTTTAAAATAGTTTAACATAGTAAATTGTACATGTGTGTATATGGGTATTCCTTGAAGTTGTAGCAGTTTAGAGCTTTATAATTTGAATACTTTTGGCCTCCATTTGTATGCTGTGCTGATAATTTACAAAGTACTTTCATGCTGTCCTCTTAATTTTATTCCTCACTGAAACCTTATAAAGTATGTAAACATCTTATAAAGTATGTGAATCTTCCCATTTTTATATCTGCAGAAACTAAGGTATAGCAACATGCTGAGTCAAAGTCACAATTGGCACATAAAAGCTATGATGGAGGCTCCCAATTCTGCCTAAAAATCAATCCTCTTGCAGCATCCAGTGATGATATGCTCTGGTGTTTATGGCTTGCTGGTTATTCAATATTGAATCTATTTCCTGAATTCCAAGATTCATTTTTTTCACTGTGTAATTTTTACATAACAGAAACTATGAATCTTACTTTTGTTACTTCAATAATGAGTGAGTGATATTGTCAGAGAATGGGAATCCTTTGTGCTGGTAGGAATTTCTGGGTCTTCAGGGAAGAGGGTAACATTTCAGGAACCAGTAAAAGAATAAGACACTCTAAGACTAGTGGCCCACTTCACCAGGCTTTCCTTTGGACAATGCTTCTACATCTGTCTTAACCACCTATATATATTTTTCTTATATTTTTAGAAATGAGGAAACTGAGCGTTTGAATAAGTAAGTGATTCTGATAAAGCACAACATGAAGGAATTTTGGATATGGTAATCTAATTTATTAATACTGAATAACATATTAGGCAGGAGATAGTAAAATGTTTAATAAAAGTAAAATATGTAACCATTAACAATATATATAATACATATCAATACGCAACAAAAGCTTTGGTGAGGCATGCAGCAGAGTTGATAGTTAATATGATATTATTCAGGTAAGATGAAATGCTTAAAGATAAGGAATTTATAATATTTGAAAGTCATTTTCATTGACAGTTATATTTAAAGGTTAGACTTTTATTATCAGTTAACCCAGAACTCACAATCAAATACTAGAATGCAGTTAAGGGCAAGAATTTTCTTCATACAGAAAGTTTAGGTCATCTAACCCTTTTTTAACTTTAAGGGATAAGACTAGTATTTTACTCATTAAACGTGTTTTTTAGCATCACATAAAATAGTTTCAAAACATCATATAGCCACAAAAAATAATAAAATGTATTATAAGATCTTTATTTTGCTTCTGTTTAGGTAGAAAATTGCATTTATTGATTTATGTATGTTAAATGATTGTTGTATTCCTGAGATGATGGCCACCTGGTCAGGGTGGATTATTTTTTTGATTAGCTGTTGAATTCACCTTGCTAGAATTTTATTGAGGATTTTTGTGTCTATCTTCATAAAGGATATTTGTCTGTAGCTTTCTTTTCTTGGTGTCCTGGCTTTGTTATCAGGGTCATACTGCCTTGATAGAATGAATTAGTGAGGATTCCTTCCTTCTCCGTGTTACAGAATACTTTCTGCAAGTGTGGGTACCACTTCTTCTCTGCAGGTCTGGTAGAATTTGGTTATAAATCCATCCAAATGGAGTGGGGCTTTTTGTTACTGCTTCAATTTAACTGCTTATTATTGGCCTGTTCAGGAGTTCCATTTTTTCCAGAAAGCTTGTGAGTTTCCAGGAGTTTAACCACTTCCTCTATGTTTTCTAGTTTATGTGCATAGAGATTTTCATAGTATTCTTGGATGATGTTTTGTATTCCTGTGCTGTAAGTTGTAATATTTCCTCTTTTTCAATTCTGATTGAGCTTGTCTGGATCCTTTCTTTTTTATTTCTGGCTAATGTAGTAAGAGGTCTATCAATTCTGTTAATCTTTTCAAAGAATCAACATTTTGTTTTGCTGACCTTTGTATTACTTATTTGTTTTCCATTTCACTTAGTTCTTGTTTTCCTCTGTTAGCTTTGGGTTTGGTTTGCTCTTCCTTTTCTAGTTCCTTGAGGTGAGGTACCTCTTACTCCTGTTAGAATGGCTTTTATTGAAAAGCCCAAAAGCAATCCAAGGTGGAATTGCAAATTAGTTCAGCCCTATGGAAAATGCTATGGAGATTTCTCAAAGAACTAATATAACCCTGCCATTGAATCTCACTATTGGGTATCCACCTAAAGGAAAATAAGTCATTTTATCAGAAGACACTTGCACGCAAAAGTTTATTGCAGCACAATTCACAATTGCAAAGATCTGGGATCAACCCAAGTGCCCATCGATTCATGAGTGAATTATCTAATTGTGGCATGTGTATACTATTGAGTACTACTCAGCCACAAAAAGTGTAAATTAATGCCTTTTGAAGTAATCTGGAAGGAAATGAAGATGATTAGCCTAAGTGAAGTATCTCAGGAATGGAGAAATAACTACTGCATGGACTCATAAATTGGAACTCTCTGACACACACAGACAAATGCAAAAGTCACTGGAAATCAAGCAGATGGAGAAAAGAGGAAGAGAAGGGCAAAACCCCACCTCATGGGTATAAGGCACACTATTTGGGTGATAGAAAAATTCATAGCCATGACTGAAGCCATGCAATAAAAACATCTGTACCCTTTAAATATTTTGAAATAAAAAAATATAAGTTAAATTGTGAGCATAAAATATCTTCATGAATTACAATGTATTTTCAGTGGAATAAACAGAAAATTATGGATTTATTAGTATCATTGAAATAGTTTAAGTGTATAGGAAGAAATGAAAGCTCATATAAAAATAACATAAATTTGAGGGTTAGTGAAATTTGAGGTCAGTTTTCTTTTTAAGGCTATTTTGTGTGTTCTCAATTAAACATAAATGTGCTGTATTCTATCTATCCCTATATCAAAGAAAGTTTTTCAATTTACTTATGCTAATTTCTCCTCATTCTTTCCAAATGAATAGAAAAGAAGAATTCTGAGGAAATACATTTGAAAAATCTCAAGGATTAAAGCAAGAGGTCTCCAATAATGATAATCTGAAAATCAGGAATATTGAATTAATCATTATCTGGATAACATATTAAATAAACATGTTTTCAGCTTTATGCAACTTAGTAGGTATATATTTATGCTGACTTTTTCACCTTAATCAGATATAGTTCTACGTTCACGTTCACAAATACATGCATGTACCATATTTATTCAACTTAACTCATGAATTAATGCTGCTCATGACCAAATCCTGACTCCCAAAAGGTGATTGTTGACTTGGAGTAACTGACATACCTTGCAAAGAACAAAACAACACAGTGGTATGACTTTTGGCTAACTGTAACATGGGAATGCTATATACTTACCTTTTTTTTTTTTCTTTAATGTGCCACTAAATTGCCCTATTGAGCCTTGAATTCTTCTAACCAATAATCTCTATTAATGTGCTTTACTTCATTATAAGTCACTAGTGGTGTAACATACATCATGTTAGATTACAAATGCATATTTTCCCTAGGTAATGATTAGGGTTGCTATTCTGGTTCATGAAAAATTACACACATCTCTTAAATTAAACCAACTATTGTGTGGCTCTTTTAATTGCCTGACAAGCAGCCAACATGGGTTTCATTAACAACAGTGGCCTCGTATATAATTCTAGTCAACCTGCTTCAACATGAGGAAAACAAACATTCCTTATGCTTCCAATTCCACTTACAACACAAAGGCACTTAGTAACCTGAAAATGAGGAAAAAAGCATTTTCACAATCTAAACATCAGGAAATTTTCAAATATTCACTGTCTCTGTTCCCATTTGTTCCAAATTAAATTGAATCTAAATAAATTTCTTTAAATTCTGACTTTACTGAGTTTATTAATTCCAGGAGTTTTTCCATGGAATCTGTAGGTTTTTCTAGATAAAAGATTACACTATTAGCAAACAGAGATAATTTGGTCTTCTCTTTCCTGATGTGGATATCCTTTATCTGTTTCTCTTGCCTGATTGTTCTAGCTATGACTCTCAATACTACATTGATTGGAAGTGGTGGTAGTGGGCACCCTTACCTTGACGAGTTATTAGGGGTAATTCTTTCAGATTTCTCCATTTAGTTTCATGTCAGCTGTATATACTTATCATATATAGTTTGTGTTATTTTGCGTTATGTTCCTTCTATATGTAATTTGTAGAGGATTTTTATCAAAAAAAGTGTTGTATCTCATTGAATATTTTGTATAGATTATTGAGATGATCACAGAGTCTTTTTTTTTTTACTTCTGCTTATATGACCAGTCACAATTTTTGATTTATATATGTTGAACCATCCTTGCATACATGGAATAAAACACACTTGATCACAGTGGATTACTTTTTTGATATGGTGTTGATTTTGCTTTGCTAGTATTTTGTCAAATATTTTTGCATCTTGGCCATAAGGGATATTGGTCTATAGTTTTCCTTTTTTGTTGTGTCTTTTCCTGGCTTTAAGAATCAAAGTGATACTGGATTCATCAAATGAGTTAGGAAATTTCCCCTTCTTCTCAATGTGAAAGATCAATTTCATTAGCATGAGTGCATGTTCTTCTTCCTAGGTTTTGGTAGAATTTGGTTGTGAATCCATCCATGCTGGAACTTTTCTTTTTGGGGGGTGGGGGTGGGGGTTGTGATTACTGTTTGAATTCTGCTATTCATTATTCATCTATTCAAGATTTCTATATTTTTTCCTGATCAGGCTTTGGAGGTTTTCTGTTTTCAAGAAATAATGCATTTCTTATGGATTGTCTTGTTTGTGAATGTAGAGGTTTTTATAGTAGTCACAACTGATATTTCTGTAATATTAAATTATAATGTCTTCTTTTTCATACTGATTGAACTTTTTTGATTCCTCTTCCATCTATTTCAAATTGATATAACTAGTGTCCTATTGATTTTTTTATCTTTAAAATAACCGATTTTTGGTTTTATTGATTCTTTGTGATAGGACCTTAATTTTTTCTGGCTTATAAGATTTTTTATTGAGAAGTTTACTGTCAGTTTGATGAGTTTTTCTTTGTAAATCATGTGATGTTTTTAGCTCATGACTCCTAAGAGTTCCTCCTTCATCTTGACTTTTTCCAGCCTGATCATCACATGTGTTGGTGATTTCCTTTCAGCAACAAATACCCTGGGGGTTCCTAGAGCTTGTAGAATCTGTCTACATCTCTAGCAAGACAGAGTAAGTTTTCCTCAATTATTCCCTGAAATATAGTTTTCAGGTCTCTAAATTATTTTTTCTTCATCCTTGGGAATGCCTATGATTCTTACATTTGGCTATTTTATGTAATATTTCTCATAGACATTTGACCCCTTCTTGGTCTCTACCCCAGAAAAGGTGAGTAGAGGAGTGAGGCTGAGTGAGATGGGGTCCAGTGAGCCTAGTTAGTTAGACTTCACAAAGGAGGCCACAGGGGCCATTTCAGAAGGATTTGAGAGTCACTTGTCATGCTACTAGGGAAAGCTACCAGGGAGAGGCTAAAGTAACCCTACCAAGCCAAAACATCTCCTTGCCAGGAATGGGATTCATAGTAAGAAGATGAGGATGAGTTTTGCTCTTCTTCCTAGAATCTTGCCCTGAAGATCTCCTTCTTGCACTTGGTTGCGAACAGCAGCCCAAACTAGCTGAGATCACTATCAGTGGCATTTCAGGGTGGGAGCGTCTCTGCCCAGGATCTTGCCTCAGACTAGAAGTATGTCTTTCCTTAGGGAAAGAGATGCTCATGAGTGTACGATGGCTCAGACCCCACTATGTTCTCTTTTCATTTATGCCTATGTGGGCAATCTTACCACCCAAGATTAATTAATAAATCTCTTCTTTGTGCCCTGAGTGGAAGATTCTGGCCTGCACGCCTGTTCTCTGATCACCCAAGTTCAATACCTGATTATGCCCTGTAGAAGCACACTGGTACCTAGTTGCCCATAGAGTGATAAAGCAGACTTAAGATCATGCCCTGTTCTGCTGGAGCAGCAAGATGGTTACCACCAAGGAGGCCAGCAGGCAGGGAGACTGTAGTCAAAGATACTTAAGAGGTAAGGTGTGGAAATCTTCATGTGGTGGTCATGCCTAAAGAAGGGAACCAGTTGCTCTTGAGAGCCCTGATTTGGTCATTCCTTCAAACAGCTGTGTCTACTCATATGGGAACTACCACAGCTTCATTGGCTGCCATGGTGGCGGAAGGGAGGAGGAGGATAAGAGTCTGAATGAAGGAAAAATGGCCCTCCAGTTCCCTTTGTTCAGAGGAGCTTCCCTGGCTTGCTGCACCCTTGTCTCCCCTGAAGGCAGGACTCCCTGAATGTCCAAGTTCTGGGATCACACAGTTCCCCTGGGACCCACTGACTCCCTGTGGTCACCAAGGTATAAGCAGAAGTTTGGAAATGTTTGTGTGGGGTCCATTGATAAGAACACTGAATGGCTTAGGCTCTCTGGGAAGGACAAAGAAGGTGGGGAAGCAATTTGATGCCCACCACTTCAGTTTGGGTCTGTGGTGATGGGAAGTGACCCCAAGTGGGCTGGTCATCAGGGCTTTCTTCTCAAGAAGCTCCCAATTAGTTCACTGAGGACAACAATTTGGGGCTCCTGAGGGTAGAGAAGTTCTCTAGAAGTTAGCTGTCTGAAGTCCTTTGGGGTGCAAAGGGAGGAGTAATAAATCCTCACTTATCCTTTCAAGGGGGCTCCAAGTTCTGCAGAGGTGGAAATCTGCTGAAATCTTGCTCTTTTTTGATTTATTCCACAACTTCCTATGGAATCTTCAATAGATTAGAGCACTTTTCCCTCAGAATTACACCTGGGCTATTTTTTCTTTTGTCCTTTTTTTTCTCCCATCTAAACTATTTTCCTTTTTTTCTGCAGAGATGTCTCTAGTCACTGATCTTGCCCCTAAGGTAATTGATCCTTAGTAGATTCACAATTTCATTTTGGGTTTCTTAGTTGCCTTTTCATGTTAGTTTTTTTGTACTTAAAACCTCTAGGAGATACTCCACTTAGCTCTTCAAAATGAGGTGATCTCTGGGAACTAAATAAGTAATCCATTTCATCTTCCATTTTACTGAAGGAAATAGTATAGTAACAATAACAACAGCAACAAAAATGCAGCAGATCTATGTCCCACCTAATCTGTCTGAATTGGAACCAATGCTGAAAGATTTTTTTCTGATGCATTTTTCAGTGTGCCTTATTGATAAGCTCAAAGATAGAATATTTAAGATAATGAAATTTTGAAGTGTTTATATATGTGTATATATATATATATATCAGACTGATATAGGCAATTGTACTTTTTGCATTGTTGAAATTTGCTGTTTAATTTGACACTGAGTTACATTCCTAATAATGTGGTTATGTTATAGATCAGTTTACTACGCATTTCTTTCTTTATGTCTTTTTGCTAATGAATTAATACTTGCTCTTTATTTATACTTATTTTAGACTATGGAAATTATGTTAGATAGAAAGCAAATTCAAGTGATTTTCTTAGTCAAGTGCAACTGAAGAAGCAGAGACAATTTGCGACTGCAGCAAAGCATTTGGCCCAGCAACTGCTAATGAAGGCAGTAGTGGTTCAGGAAGTCTGGCAAAGGTGATGAGAGTCTCAAGATGAGGAGTGTAGTGACCAGCCATCAGAAGTTGACAATGACCAACTGACATCCGTCATCAAAGCTGATCCCCTGACAACTACATGAAAAGCTACTGGAGCATCAACCATTCTATGTTCATTCAGCATTTGAAGCAACTTGGAAAGGTGAAAACCCTTGACTACTGGATGCCTCATGAACTGACCTAAAATCAGAACAATTGTCATTTTCAAGAGTCATCTTCTCTTATTCTATGAAACAAGAAACAATTTCTCAATCAGATTGTCATATGTAATGAAAAGTAGATTTCATACAACTAGCAATGACCAACTCAGTGGTTGGACCAAGAACCCCCAAAACACTTCCCCAACCAAATTGGCTCCTGTAAAAGGTCATGATCACTGTTTGGTGATCTGTTGTGGGTCTGATCCACTACAGTTTTCTGAAACCTGGCAAAACCATTACACCTGGGAAATCTGCTGAGCAAATCAATGAGACACCTATAGCCAGCACTGGTCAGCAGAAAGGGCCCAGTACTTCTTCACAACATCACCCTGACTGCATGTAGCATAAGCAATGCAGGTTGAAAGAATCGGGCTATAAAGTTTTGCCTTGTCTTCCGTATTCACCCAACCTCTTGCCAACCGACCACCACTTCTTCAAACAGCTCAACAACATTTTGCAGGGAATATGCTTCCACAACCAGCAGTATGCAGAAAACGCACTCTAAGAGTTCATGGAATCCTGAGGTACAGATTTTTCACTATAGGAAAAAACAAAGTTATTTCTCGTTGACAACAATGTGAGATATATATATATATATATATATATATAGAGAGAGAGAGAGAGAGAGAGAGAGCGAGCGCACGTGTGCACCATTTTGGCATGATTGGAGTTTTCCATATAATTTCATATAATGGCAAAATGATCACTGCTGTTTTGGAAATAAGATATGTGCTTCATGTGCAGAATTGAATAAGACGATTATTGAAAACAAAGACAGTGCATTGTTTTCTAGCATTGTGAAAAAAATCCATCCGTTCACTGGGTTCTGGGATTTAAGCCAAGAGGATGATAATATTCAAATAATGTTGTTTCCCTATTGTGATATTTATTATTCAATTAATTTTTTTGATGCTTTCATTTCCTACTTGCAAGAGGAATAAGAATTCCCTTAATTACTTTGCGTTGCACATAGAGCTATTCTGAGTATTCTCAGAAAGCAAATTCTAATTAAGAAACTTTAAAAAAAATAAATGGAGAGTAATTTTACCTTATGATTTTCAGCCACTGCTGAATTGAAGGCTCAACATCACAGCAGTCAAGATGATAAATAAAACAAAACTAAACTCAAGTCTTTGTATCAAATCTCTTTTAATTTCATTTTTATATTTTATAGGATTTTCAATGTACTTTTCACATTTATTATCTAGATTACATTTGTTATCACGATCTATATGAATGAAGATTATTTACAATGAATCTAAAAGCAGTGAATATTGTGAATTTTTCATAGCCTTAAATTATTTGGATTTTTTTTCCTGTTCTATTATTTTACTAACTATGTTAAATGCCTGAGTTTTGATCATTGCTCATCTGAGCAGATTTCTTCAGCTATGAGAATGAAAACATATCACAAATGGATTATTTTAAAGACTTAATAGCAGAAGTATCTCTTCATTTAGTGATGGGGCCATTTTAGAAACTGGCTTCACTGTGAATTAAATATGCAATCAAGAATTCAGTACAGTTATAAACATGTATCTGTAATTTCTTTCATTAAAATGTAATTTCTCAAAGGAGAGAAAATTAACTAGACATTAAATTCAGATTCTGGTAGAGAAATTATGGGAAACCAGGTAAGCACATGTGCTCTGGGGTCAGATTGCCGACTTTTAATCTTAGCTCTGAAGTTTACAAATCCATGTGACTTTTTATGCTATGTCCTTCTCTTTATCTATAAAATAGGGTTACTTAGGTCTCCATTATGTTAATTATGTTTTTAATATTGTGTAGTATGTAAAATCACTTAGAGTAGGCCTAAGTATGACATCATGAGCTCAATTAATTCTTACTATTATTGTCACTGGTTACAAAAATCTTGAACATAATTCTACTTATAATGTAATCTAAAAAAGTGAGCATGAAATGTGTAAGCACAGTAGAAAGAAAGCAACTGAACTTTATTTTGACTATTGGTTATTATCTCAGAATTGTATAGAATCAACTTCTTACCCGGCCAGTCTTTGTTAGCTCTTCTCCACAATGCTCCCTTTAATTCTTTTGTTCAATCCACAGTTCCTACAACTTTTTCACTCTCTCTCACCCCAAATGCTCTCACTTTACATCTTACTAAGCTTAGGTTCTATAGTCAGTCATTTTAATCAGAGCATTTCACATGCTCACAAATCTCATTTAATCCCCTCGCTTTATCTAACTAAGCAAAGCACAAGTTAAAGCCAATTCTCTGCTTGTTCACGTGTTCTTACTTTGCAGGCACAAGATGCTGAGGACTGATGAAAAGCAATCATTTCAAACATCCTCATTTGTTCTCATGATCACCAGCCTGCAATAGGCCCTCCATCTGCAGGAAATCCTGTAACATTTCCCTAGACCAGTCACTATTCAATTATATTAAAGGAGTATTTAAGATCTCTTACTTTCTCAAATGATGTGTTATTGCCTCTAGATGTATTGACAAGTGAGGGGCTGAACGTTTTCAAAATCCTAAGTTTGGGCTGAAGGAACATATTCTAGGCTGTGTTGTCAGATGTAGCCCTCAGAGCAACAGGTAGACACAGAAGCAGAAACACAGAGTTTGAACTCCGGGACTGTATTCAAAGCAAAAGTCATCTCTGCCACCTGTCACTGGATGAAAGATATTATTACATGAACCCAAATAATTGTGTAAATGACATCTGTACCTCCTTGGCAAACTTTAACATGGCAACAGATTTTTGACAATTCAGTTCCTTCTTTCTTCTCTAGATTGTGGAGGAGACCTTGGCAGTGAAAGGTAGTAATGTAACTAATAACTAATTGGAACTAGTCAAGTAACACTTGTGTGCACATAGGGAAGTAAAACTCACAGGAAAATCCAGCAGGGGCAGGATACTTCACAGCTAAAGGGTATAATGCACACATTCTGGGTTGAGGGCCCACTCATAACATGACTTAAAATACACAAATGCAAATCATATAACCAAAATGTGTGTACGCCTGTAATACTCTGAAATGTAAAAAAAAGAGATAGTATCTCTTTTAAGGGTTTCAATATTGTAGGCTTGTTGTCAAAGAATCAAGACAGTTTCTGATAAATAGCGCTATATTGCAGTCGTCTGTCAAACCTTCAGAGATTGCAGAGGTTAGTAACTATATCGGTCTTGGAAAGTGAAAATCCACACTCTAGGAAACATGCTGAGACTTATCTGCACCATTTCCTACCAATCTGTGTATGTTTATGTTCATGTATCCTGGGGTGACCACTAACAAAAGGAGCTTACCGTGTTAATCACGTGGTTACTTGGTTATGTGTGCCATCGCCACATGCCTCTGACACAGAACTCCTTATCCTGCAGGCCCACCATAACCAGCAAGACCATCAGCTAATTCTGAGCCCTCCCCACTGCTGCAGGTTTTTACTGTTGGTACTCCAAATGCCACGTGGGTCAATCCAAATAGAAAACCCACTTTGAGTTGGTTCTTACTCTGGGATTCATTTTTACCACATGGTCCTGTGAACTCTAACTCCAAAACACAGTCCATAATGATGTTAACTCAGACCTGACAGTTGTATCAAGTCCAGAAATAGAGCAGGGGACCATGATTGCCCAAAGTGACTTGTAGATTCAATGCAATTTCATCAAAATAACAATGTCATATTACACAGATTCATAAAAAGTAATCCTAAAGCAATCTTAAATAAAAAGAATGAATCTGCAGACGTCACAGTACCTGTCTTCAAATTATACCACAAGGATATAGTAAATACGACGGCACTTTGTTGTAAGCCACTTGGGGCAATTACAGACATTTTAACGTTTCTTGTGAGTATGAGATTTTTTGTTTTTACTTCTAAAGTTCTAGTGCTATCACTAGAACTCCCAGTGTCTGATTCTCTTACTTTGCCGATTCTTACGGGAGCTTGTGGTTGTGTCACCGTCTGGTTTCTGTAGATCCACAGCTGAAGCTTCTTCATCAGTATTGTTGAACTTTGCCCTAAAACCACCCCTTCTATCATACTCTCTCATTCCTGAACTGCAAAAGACAGCCAGCCTCAACCTTTGTGTGATCTCTGTGAGCTCTCGCCTATCCTAACCATCTTCTGGGCCTCCTGGCATCACACAACCTTTATTTTATCATGGCTACTTCTCTGAGATACTTTTTTCTCCCTCTATCATCTTCCAAACCCCCCTCATCCCCCAAAAAACATTCACTTTGACTTGATGCATCATCCACCACACTTGCCAGGCTTCAACTAGATCCTCAGTGAGTTTTGCCTACACTCCAAAGTTCTTTCTGGATTTCAAAGCCATTTGTACCAAAAAAGCCTTCTACATCAGTGATTTCGCACTTATCCAGTCTTATTCTCTGGGAAACTTGATGAAGAATTCTCAAAATCTAAACTTAATCTTTCTTCCCTTCTTATTCCCAGCATGTACTGCCAGACAGATTTTACTGGGAATTAATGGTAATGATTGGTTTTACAGCTAGGAAGGGACGCAGGACTTTCCTGTGGGAATTACCTCTTTCCTACGTGGGAGAGACTTGTAAAGCGTCTTTCTTCAGGGAAGAAATGTTAATTCTTACTAAAGAAGGCTGGGCCAAGAGCATCAAGTCGTGCATCTCAATTATAAATAATTTTTTTAAAAGGCACGTGACTGTTTTGCAAGCTGGCATGGATATTTCATCCTATATTTTAGTATTTTAGGTTTTCCCAATTAAGACCCTGATTACAGCATAACAGATCTAATTTGGTTAATGACATAAGCATATTTGGAAATCTGTCAGCCTATGAAGTTTAATACTTGCTCTTCCATTCTTTGCTTTTTTTTTTTTTTAATCATTCTTTGCTTTTTATACTCCATGAGAAAAGATCTCCTTGTAAGCAATAAAGGAAGCCAGCTCCCAGGGTGTCGCCTCTGGCTCAGCAGTTAGGGTGCCAGTGCTATATACTAAGGGTGGCAGATTCGAAGCCAGCCCCGGGAAAACTACAACAACAACAACAAAATAGCCGGGCATTGTGGCAGGCGCCTGTAGTCCCAGCTACTCAGGATGCTGAGGCAAGAGAATTGCTTAAGCCCAGGAGTTAGAGGTGGCTGCGAGCTGTGATGCCACAGCACTCTATCGACGGTGATAAAGTGAGACTCTTGTCTCTAATACAAAAAAACAAAGCCAGTTCCTACTTTTATATAGTAATCATTTGCCAGTGATAAGATTGTGGCAATCATGTTTGCACACCTAGTAGGATGTTGTGTACAGTTAGTTTCTGAAACAGGACAGTGTCCTAACTTATAAGGTAACTTGCTACCTTAACTGAGAAGGGTAGGAAATGCCTCGGCTATAGCAGGGCTCAAGACAGAGCTAATCTCAGCTCTCACATGGTTTACCTTCAGTGCAGAAAGGAGAGAAAACATATTGTTCACAGAACAGCTAAGAAAAATTAAATAGATCAGCAAAATCAGAAATTATAAATTTTTAAGAGTTGTAGAGCTATCTAAACTTAGTAAAATGTCTTGTAAAAAGTTAATTTTAATCTGGGCACAGTGAAGTCTTTTTTTTTCCTAGAAATTCTTTTAGAATCTTTGCTGCCATTAGAAATTCACAGATACCAGAGAACCCTGGCAGAAACCATTTCCCATCTGTTTCTCAATTAACTTAATATGCCTTTCTGCTTTTTAAAAAACTTCGCACATATTCTCTGTTCTAGAACAAATACTATTCTAGTGACATTGTTTTCTAAAGTATAATTTTTGGTTGATGTATCAGGAGCACTGCATTGCTTCTAAATAATGTTGGTCTTGGTGAACGTCGTGGTATAATTCCTGCTTAAATATACAAAACTGGTCACAAGTGATGCTTCAGAGAATTAAAAAGGCAACTTCTTGCTGTCAATTTATTTATTTTGTATTTGCAAATGGAAAACTCCAAATTAGATTAAAATCTAAAAGAATAATGTAAACCAGGCAAACTGTTTTTCTGTTTATTATGGCTATTGAAATACTTGCCTTTTTTTAAATGACTGAGTATACTCACTGATGAAACTATCTGAAAACCTTTATACATGTACAGGGTCCATATATGGTTCATGTGCAATTTAAAATAATGTAACATAGTGTATGGCACCTGAACTTTATGCCCACCCTGTATTTTGAATGATTGATTTAGCTCTTGTATACATTTAAACTATTTTTCATTTCCTAATTGTTTTATGTTACATTTATCTGTATCTGCAAATGTACTCTAAACTATCAAAAGAAAGAGCAAAATAACTTCTTAAAGTGAAACCTAGTGCAAAGTGCACCTGCTGGATCAGGAAAGTCACTAAGACGTGATTTTCTCCCTTTTCTTTCTGTTGTGATACATTAGATAAAGAAATAAACTAGCTACAGCTTCATAAATGCAAATAAGTATTAGTGGGAAAAGTTTTTCACCTAGTTGTCCATTATTAGTCGTACCAGAGCTATCTGTGGGTCACTAGGTTAAGCTACATAATAGAATCTCATTTTTCTACAGAATCAGGAGATTGTGACAATGCCTCAGGCATCAAAAATACTCCTCATATAACAAACAAAATGTGTTGAATAAATATCATTTCATGTCTTGGGTTGAAAATATTCTGTTAACCACATATTTAGGAAGGAAGACTTTATTTTTTGTTACGATATAAATGAAAATGGCCATTTTGTCTGCAATCAATTTTAGATTACATGAGGTCAGAAAATTAAGATGGCAAATTCATTCTAGGGAAGGTCCTGCTTACCTCTTTGCTGATACCACTGGTACCAGATGGCCAAGTGGAGGACTTTGAAGGTGACCCTAGTGGTATTTAGCAGTGAGGTTTGCACCTATACCTCATTGCTGAACTTAACTTTTTCTAGGACGAGTTCTTGAACTTAATTGTCTGACCTGTGCATCATATTAACAGGATTAATTGTAGTACAATTAGACAATAACTTTATAAATAGATACAAAACCAATCTTGTGCACATATGTAAAGTAAAAATTTCAATTGTTTGAATGTTTAGCATGACATTTGAGAAAGGAAACCTTTCTATCCAAAAGACCTAGACTAGAAATAGATTCCCAAAATATGCCTGTATAGAATTAGGATTTCTTTCACCCTTTCATTAATCGAATTTAGTTTTATTGGATGAAATTCTGTATTAAATGTATCTCTGTACTCTGGAAATGTCAATGAATGTGTTAAAGCAACTTCTTTGGAGATTTATCACAGAATGTAACTTCCCAATTTTACATTCTGTTGCACTGTGCAGTGTCACAGATAAAAATGCTTTGAAATTGCTGTTTCCTTGATGATTCTGAAAAACTTGAAAAAGGTCATGAGTCTCCCCTCTGTGACTGTTAGATAACAAGCATGGCTACATCTTACAAAGAACAATTAACCCCCTGCAGAAGACCGTTTCTAATGTTAATGCATGTTTTATTTTTTTTTCCAAGAAGTTTAAATGCATATGACCCATTTGACATAATGTTTATTTAAAAGCGTATGTTTATTTACGAGCACTGGATTAAAGCAAGTGTGGATAAACCAATATGCTTAATCTAAACATCAAGCAGTTGGCAAAAAATATGAACTTTCTAAAGTAGTGAGTTCCAAGTTAAGAAAAAATGGGATGGCTTGCTGCAGTGGCTCAGGCCTGTAATCCTTCTGTTCCAAGAAGCTGAGATGGAAGGATCACTTGAGGTCAGGTGTTCAAGACCAGCCTGAGGAAGAGCTAGATTCCATCATTGCAAAAAATAGGTGGTACACGCCTGTCATCCTGGCTACTTAAGAGGCTGAGACAAGAGGATCGCTTGTGCCCAGGAGTCTGAGGTTGCAGTGAGCTATGATGATGCTACTGCCCTGTAGCCACGGACACAAAGTAAGACTCTGTTAGAAAAAAAATGGAGGAGCAGTAGTCTCACTACTCTGGATGGATGCCATGCTATTTAACTGAAGACAACTAAATACATATAAATGCCATGTATGTTAAAATAATACAGCATAAAGGTGTATTTTGCTCTACTTAGTATTTCGTTTAACTGAATTATAGGACTATGAACATACAAGGGAAAATTAAAAGGACTTGGAAATGGTCTTTGAATTTTTGTTAATACTTTAACCTAAGGAAACTTCAATTCACTGACAAAATTTTAACTTCAAGTAGGTTTAATGTGAACATGTGAACTGAAAAATCTACAGAGACTTTAAGATATAGTTTTCATCTCCCCACTCAGAGTAAATGGTGGAACCTCAGAAAGTACTAGATTAGATTAATAAAAAAATGTAATAAATCTCCCCACCCACCCAAAAGTTTTTCTGGAAAAACTAATCTCTCATACAGAATGTTACAAAAGCTGAGAATCAAATTTATTATGAAATCTTAAAAAATTATTGTTCCACAAAATTTTCCCTAATTCTTAAAAACTACATTGCACTTTTAGAAATTATAGTCTTTAAAAATGTTTTCAAACACTTTGAACAACATGGATTTATTTGGAAATAGTTTTTTCCCTTGATGTCTAATCACCTACATCCAAACACCCTTATTTTTTTCAGATTATTACTAGGATACAAAATGCTTTGTTTACATGAATTGCTTCTGTACCATTTGTATCAAAGTTCTAAGTGTATCCACCTCCCAGAAAGTGTGCATTGTACCCATTTGGTGTAAACTTACCCCTCCCTTAATTTTAATACTAACTCAGGGTTTTGTTGTTGTTGGGTTTTTCTTTGTTTGCTTGAGATACAGTCTCACTCTTGTCTCGGATTAGAGTGTCCTGGCAGGTCATTGCAACCTCAAACTCCTACGTTCAAATGATCCTCCTGAGTAGCTGGGACCACCTGAGACTGCCACAACACCTGGCTTAATCTTTTTTTTTCTATTTTTAGTAGAGATGGGGTATTACTCTTGCTCAGATTGGTCTGGAAATCCTGAGCTCAAGTGATCTGCCCAACATAGCCTCCCAGAACACTAGGATCACAAGTGTGAGCCACCAACCATACCTGGCCACTAACTCAGGTTTTAAGTTACAGAGATATTACCCGTTTAACAGAACTGAAGGAGGGAATTTAAGAAAAGACCATGGGTAGAAGAGACATAATACAAACGAAGTCGGGGGAAGGAAAGTGAAGTTGGGGCCACAGAGCAGTGTTTTTGTCATTCTTCTGTAATCTTGTAGTCGTACTGGTTATGATCTCCTTGGATCTAAGAATCTCAGTGGAATGATTCAAAACTAGACAGACATAATAAAGTGTCCAATATTAAAAAAAAGAAAATACACTATCATTCAAGATGGTTTTATAGTTGAGGGGAAAACAGCATACTTATTCAGCTATAAAGAAAGATGAAGACTACATTTTTTGGTATTTACCTGGAAGGATTTGGAGAATATCATCCTACGTGTCACAGGAATAGACAAGCAAGCATCAGGTGTACTAAAAGTTACTACAGAACATGTAGAAGAACAAGTACAGGCTCACGGGAGAGAAAAGCACAATCAAACTCAAAAAGGGGGCAAGGGGAAGGGTTTGGTAAACTCTCACATAATGGGCACAGCTCCTGGGTGAAGGGCTCAACTATGACTTGGGCTTTACCTAACAAATGCAAGTAATGTAACTTATGTACTCTTATGTTAATGTCCAATTTAATAAAGCATGCTTATGCTAATTAGTCTCAATAATAGTGAGGGGGCTGAGATTTTTGTCCTACTTGCAAGCAACTCAGTTAGTTGGCCACAGTTTTATTGATGCTGTGAAAGAAAACATGAGACTCCTTGGTACATGACAAAAAAATTATTTATTTCTCAGATCAGTAGCTCTAGCCAGAGTATGAGCATTTTCTTGTGGCATTTTCCTAAGCTCCTGTTTCCACAAGGTAACAGAAGGAAGCTGGATGACACCAGCTTTTTAAATCCCAACCTTTTAAAAAATGAGGTTCTAGCAAACTTGCCTTACTTATCTGTGGCACTGCGAAAGACATTACCTTTACTAAACTAGACAATTAAAGAAGTCGAGTCTTTCTCTGAGGGGACACACGTTCTTCATCAAGGCTTCTTATCACAAAAACATCCTTGATGTGGAGAAAACAGATCTCTTATACTTTGTTAGTGGAAATTTATGTTGATACAGCCACAATTGTAAGGCTATTCCCCCCTCAAAAAGAAAAATAGAACTAACCTATGATCCAGCAATCTCACTGGTGATTTAACCAAGGGAATATAAATCAGCACATCCAGGGGACAGCTGCACTCCAGTCCTGTTGACAACAGCAAAGATATGTTATCAACCTAAGTGTCTATCAACAGATGAATGAATAAAAAACTGAGGTATACAGACACAATGGAATTAATCTGACCACGAAACAGAAAGAAATAATATGATTCGCAGCTACATGGATGGAACTGGAGCCCAACAGCTGAGCAAGTTTCTTTAACCATCAGGGAACATCTTAGAAGTGCAGGGGGGTTTCTTTTTAAGATTATGTATTGATCTTTTCACTTACTCCGAGGCATTAGTCCACGTAGAATTACGACAATTCTGTGGACTTTGCCTTGGGGTTCCAGAAGCCTGTCTAGGCCAACTCTTCCCTAACATTCCAAACCACTAAGGCTGAACTGAATGCTATCCTGTGCTTAGAGAATGTCGCTGGACACTTTAACGAGAGTCAGAAACAAATTTGCTACCTGTCATTTGTACTGGAGTAATTCCATACTATGATAACTGCTAACAGTTTGTGCATAAATTAGAATTCACTTACTGCTCGGAAATCTCTGAACCTACACTTGTCTCATTTGGGAAAAAGTCTTCTCATTCATCTGAGTATCATATGACGTTCCTATTTTTTTTTTTTAATTCTAAATGCATGTAGGTCTCTTAATGCTGCCCATTTGGGGAAGGTAGTTATGAATGCCTGCCTCCACACCAGAACACTTGAGGAAATATCACATTGTTTACAATTGCTGGGGGCACCCCAGCCACTATCCCAAGTGGGGTCTATATCAACCAGGGACAAAAGCTCGTGTTACACCCAAAGTGGTGCCCTGGCTTAATGGCCAATATTTAGTGTACTTCATGCTTTTAAAAATGAGTTTAGTTTTAGGCAGTGCCTGTGGCTCAAAGGAGTAGGGTGGGGGCCCCATATACCAGATGTGGCAGGTTCAAACCCAGCCCCAGCCAAAAACTGCAAATAATAATAATAATAAATAAGTAAATAAATAAAAATGAGTTTAGTCTTTTGTTTTTATTCTCAAGTTACTCCATTTTTTTTTAAACCATGGTACCAACTGGGTAGCATTTGATTCCAAGCAGTGGTAGATTTGGGGGTGATGAGAATGTGGCAAAAAAAAATTAAAAAGGAAAACCAGAAGTGTTGCTAGATATTTTGCATGAGAGGTCCAGAGCTTGGGCCTTCTTACTCCAATAGATTGCTTCTGGTAGAGTTCATGACAAGGTTAAGTAGAATAGTGATCTGATTGTGTTCAGAGTTTTTTACTGTGGAATAAAGACCCTGTGGTCAGTTAAAATTAATCCAGTGGCACAGCACACAAAAGTGGTTCTCCTGTAGAGGAAGACTGATCCCTTTTAAATGCCACCCAAATCTAAGATGTCACCTCCCCAGGAGCCAAGCTTATTACTCTTCAGGATGTTCTGTTTTATTAAAAAATGAAGTTATATAATCAAGGTGATTTTTAAAACCGACTTTCTTCATGCTTGATAAATAAAAATGAACATGCAAGAGAAAATTTCACTGAAAATGTATACATATGGAGGAAAACACAAGAATATATACAGGGAAATTCATTTAGGGATAAAATAAGAAACATCAAAATGTAATTGAAGAATATAAAAAAGTTCTAAATTGATAAAATAGCATTTCTTGAGTAAAAACAGGAAACAAGTTAAAATTCTATATGCTAGTACACTAATTAAATGAAATTCCAAATTTCTGATTTTTAAAAATATTCATATCTTCAACGTGGAAAAGTGGAGGTTTCAGATAACATTAACAAATCTATTTTTGACTTTTAAATAATGCTGCAAATGACATGCATTTTAGTAGATAACTGGACATTTGGTAAAAGGGATTAAGTTATCTTCTTTACCTTATTTGTAAATTTCATTTGCTAATTGAATGCTTAGGTGATTTTAGTCCTATTACTTAAGAAACCTAGGTTATTCAAAAATTCTACTTTATATTAACACAATTGATTTTATTTCCCTTACATTATAATTTATAAGTGTTACACAAAAAGTTGTGTAATAGATTTATATCCGTGGGATTTCCTGAGCTAAACCATAACTTGTATTTTTTTAGTTTTTGATATTTACATTATTAACCTCCCATCTCTGGCTGTCAGAATAAATTCAAGTTTTATTTGTTTAGTACCAAAGTATATTTATCATGACAAACACCAAAAAGACGAAGAAGTTTTACAGAAGCATACTCAGTTTTAATTTTAAAATGAATTCAATAATGACTTCGCTGATGTCATGGTGATGATTTCACAGCTTCTGTTGATGAATTTTGTAGACAGTGCTAATGAAATAATGACATTAATCCATTGAAATACTACAAACAAAATGAATATCTGCCACTACTGCAGCAGACTGCAAGAAATGCACGAATATTAATGTTCTAAAAGTGAGGTGGACAGTTTGCCACCATCCCCCCTCCCATGGCTATAAATCTAGGAATTGAAACAAAATGAAATGATCCATTATAAATCACCTACTCCCCGGCCAGACTGTGTTTTGCAATTCCTGCTTAGCCCGGCATGTAAAATAGGCAATCGACACTTGTTCTGAGTGGATAAGAGCAAGCCCCGAAGAACTGCTTTTCAAACACTGCCTTTCTCCTCAGAAAACGGACTTCAAAGATATTCTGAACACACCATAAAGTTTCGAACTTCAGTGCCCTCAAAAGGCACACGCGGATCCCATTGACATCAATCAGAATTTTATGTGCATGGACCGGAGGCAAAGGATTACCCTTCATATGATCCACAATATGTCTGATGACTAAAAAAATTGCTTGAAACTTTACTGTGCTGACCCCATCCTCTGCAAAGACATTTAGTCTCAAAAGCTCACCAACACATAGTGGGAAGTAGTTTAATTTCAACGTTTTAAAACTTAAACTTTTTTAGCTGTAATTTGAAAACCACAGCTAAATTAATGGAAACATCATAAATACTGAAGAAATTTGAAGTGGTGTAAAATTTTTTTCTTTAAGAAGGATGCTTTGGATAGCGCCTGTGGCTCAAAGGAGTAGGGTGCCGGCCCCATATGCTGGAGGTGGTGGGTTCAAACCCAGCCCCGGCCAAAAATTGCAAAAAAAAAAGAATAACAAGGATGCTTCTTTGCACATAAAGCACTAGCTTATTAATACTGTAGGTCTATAAAAGCAAACATTGCATTTTTTTCAATTAAGTAAACTATCAGTAATGAACAAAAGGAAGTTATCACTTAGTAAATGGAGACATTTTTCTTTCATTGTATTTATAACATTAAACAAATAAAATAATATATCAAAATATTGAGTATTGAAAACTAATGTGGTAAGCCCTGATATTGGCTGATTATGGGAACAGGTTTTCCATAGTCTCAGCATCTTCAGTGCCCTGGGCTGAAAGTTTGTACTTTTTCATTAGCTGACTTTTTTTTTTTTTTTTTTTTTGAGACAGCCTCAAGTTATCCCCCTGGGTAGAGTGCCATGGCATCACAGCTCATAGCAACCTCCAACTCCTGGGCTCAAGCGAGT